>JBAKBP010014938.1:0-42500 GCA_037953745.1 Lithodes maja
CTATCCATTTCTCCGTTCTCACTCTCACTCTCTCAATCACTACCCTACTGTATACCTTCCCTACTACGCTTAGAAGACATATTCCTCGGTGGTTACCACACACTCCTCTTTCCCCTTTGCCCTTATATAGGGGGACTATTATGCCAGTCTTCCAGTCATCGGGTGCACTCCCCTTCTCCCATGCTAGTTTGCACATTTTCCATACCCATTCTATCACTATCTCACCACCATACCTCAACATTTCCCCACACACTCCATCTGTTCCTGGTGCTTTCCCCAACTTCACTCTTTTCATGGCTTCCCACACTTCTGACCTCCTGATCCCCACCTCCTCCTCCACTACTTCTCTTCTTCTCCCTCCCATACCATATCCAGCTATGTTTGCTGGCTCTTCATTCCTTTCATTTAGCAACTCACTGAAGTACTCCCTCCATCTTTCGACTCTCTCTTGCTTCTCGGCTAGCATTCTCCCATTCTTATCTTTCACACCCTTACTGTTTCCCTTGCTACCTTCCCTAACTTTCTTGACTTCTTTCCAGAACAGTTTCTTACTCTCCCTCCATTTTACACTCAGATTCCTTCCAAATTCCTCATCTACTCTTCTCTTACTTTCCTTCACTACTCTCTTCACCACCCTCTTACTCTCCACGTACCTCGCTCGTTTCTGTCTCTCGGAATCTTCATTCCCTCTACTACCCAACCACTCTCTATATGCTTTCTTCTTTTCTTCCACAGCTATTCTTACCTCTTCTGTCCACCATGCTGTACCTTTCACTCCCCTCCCTCTTCTCCTCACTCCACACACCTCCTCACATGCTGCACAGATCTCATCCTTAAACACCTTGCTCATCTCCTCCACTTCCTCCATAACTTCCAGGTCGAACCCACCTAGTCGTCTTTCCACTGCTCTCCTGTACTCCTCCCTGACTTCCTCCTCCTGCAACCTCTCCACCCTCCTCACCATTCCACCCTCCTCTCGCCTCCCTCCCGCTCTCCTCACCCACTTCTTTTGTATCCTAACCTTAGCTACCACTACATAATGATCAGACAGGACCCCTCCAATACCCCTATACACCCTAGCATCCATCACAGATTTCTTCATTCGTTCATCCACACATACATAATCAATCAATGACTTTCGTTCCACCACTGTCTTATCCTTCATCGTCAACATCCGTTTCCACGTGTACCTGTGGATCATTCTGTGTCGGAAGAAGGTGTTGGCTATCCACAGCCTCCTCCCCACACATACGTCCACAAGTGCACTACCATTCCCATTCACCTCTGATGGTACCCCCCACCCTCCCACCACTCCCTCAACTTTCCTATCACCCACCTTATATCCACCATGAATTTTGCTAACCTTTTGTACCTCATCTCTGAACCCCAGAGGAAAATTGTTAGAACTATTGAAAGCTGTAACAATAAAATCCTGAATGCTGAAACTGCTATTGCTTTTAACCTCGTCTGTTTAAAAGAGAATCTATTACCTGGCTATACTAACATATATATATATATATATATATATATATTAAAAATAAATTAATATACTAATACATAAACCCTACCCCCTTAACACTTAAGCTGCGGGCCTATTTCCGCCATATTAGGGCTCATTCAGGCACTCCCAATTGATTAGGCAAGTGTCTGAATGAAATTAATTGCATTCAGACGAAAATTAGAAGAAAAGAGCTTCAAAATTACATCAAAATGAGCTTCGTAGCTCGTGGGGTTCACCCGCAGCGCTACCATAGACATTCGCTAAAATGAGCCATTATCGCTAATGTCGCGCTACATTTGCCTTTGGCAGCACTGTATATCTTGCAAGACTCTGACTCGGAGCCCTCAGTGCCGCGGCCACTTGGCTGGGGGAAGGACGTGTGGCCTGTCTACCTCCCGCTCCCTCACACTCGATTTTACAGGCTTTAAAAGGCTTTAAATGCTTGTAAATTGCCATGGCGTTTGGCAACGTCTCCTGCAGGGAAATGGTTAATAGCCCCTGTATACTGAGAGAGGGGGGGGGGGAGGAAGGGGGGAATATAATATCTGACCTTCTATATGTGTATGTATTTGTGTGTGTGTGTGTGTGTGTGTGTGTGTGTGTGTGTGTGTGTTCAGGAGACAATGGAGGCTAAAATAATACAGTGCCGAGAGGTGGGGGGGGGAATATAATATCTGACCTTCCATATGTGTGTGTGTGTGTGTGTGTGTGTGTGTGTGTGTGTGTGTGTGTGTTCAGGGGATAATGGAGGCATAATAATACAGTGCCGAGAGGTGCCCTTAAGGGAGTTTGGTATTATTTTAGTTTTACACCAGGTCGAAGTTATTTTCTATTATTTAGGTTTATATATTGGTTATATCATGTTGTTCGTTGGCATATAATATTATGTCCAAACTATCGGTAATTCATTATAATATACCCCCTAAATCACTAACACAAAATCGGGAAGGATGTAGTATCCAGGCGTACGGTCGGTCGACATGTTTATACATAGGTCGTATGCTCGTATTTGTTTTTTGTTTTGATAATGTGACGCACCCAGTGCGTGGCAACGCAACCTGATTGTACTCCTTGGTACTCCACTGTACCGCCACTGTGCGGTACCTCTGTACCGCTGTACCGTGCTGGCTGCCTATATTGAGTGTGACAACGTATAACTATGTTCTTTGTATCTCTGCAAAGGTCTCGTCATGTGCTAACCAGTGGTGGGTTTTGTTTTAAGCCATGTCGAGACCTTCCATTTAATATGTAGTATCAATAGAGAAGTTGATAGATAAGACAATGGGAGTTCAGAGAGAGAGAGTGAGTTGGGCTTCAGAGCGAGAGGGTAGCAATGCGCCACGCTGCCGGGGGGGTGGTTGTCAGACGTATGGACCGGTTGGCAGCCTTGCGCTTATAGCTAGGCGCGGCAGGGTTGGTAGTCCATTGCCGCCTGCCTATGCTGCCTGGGCTGCCCATGTTGTCGTACTGCACATTGCCTGGAGGCTCGCTGTGTGTTCCATGATCAGGTTGCCTAGAACCTTTGAGATTCTAACATCCCTTGCCCTCTCTCCCAACTTCTCACGGTTGCACTCTTTCTCTCTGACGACATTACTCTCATTTCATTCTTCTCTCTATTTAAATGCATAACCTTCCCTTGAGGTCCTAAAGGAGTTTCAGCACTCACCTCTCGTATTACTCTTAGGACAAGCATATATTTACATGTATTAGATTTAAGGGGTTAATGTGAACAGCGATCTTCTTGATGAGGATAGTTGGTGAACGTTCTACATGTTCACGAGTTATATGCCCAGCTCATCATCCAATTTGTGACTAGACTAGTGCCATGTGTAAGAGCCCGACCATGCCCAGGAGTTGTCTGTAGAGGGGCGAGGACTTAGCCTTGATTTGCCTACCGAGCCAGGAGCGAGTGTAGTACCAGAGACTACAGCTCGCTCGTAGTGCCGGTATAGTAGAGTAACGTAATTTATCTGTCCTTGTGTTCTCTGCAGTCTTTTCCTGGGTTCTCGCTTTCGGTGCTGGGACTCGTTGTTCCTGTGACTTGGCCTGCTAGCTAGAACACATGGGGATGATGAGTGGGTTATATCTTTATTTTACTATGCATTGCAGCTCTCTTTAAGTTTATGTATGTAACACTTTACAATACACATTACTCACACACAAGACAACACTATTAATACTTTCATGTATCAATTAACTGCACTGTCGTTTTGCTGCTGTGTCCGGAGTTCTGTTGCGTAGGGCGCATACGGACTCAGAGGGGAGACAGAGTGAGAGAAGCGAAGTAGCCTATGCGGTAGTAGGCTACCGGCGCAGTACTGTTGCCTGCAACCTTTTAGTTATTCCAAGTATAGATTCATTATTATAATAAGGGACTACTATTTATGTTCCTTCCATGTGTATTATTAGGTATCTACTGGATCATGAACATCTTGTATGCTACATGCTAGTGCATGTTAGTAGGGGACAGTTATTCTAGTGCACGCACTTTCAAGTAGGCGTGTACATTTGTCATTTAGCATTTCACTGTCATACCTTTAGCCTGCTTCTATTCTACATTATTAGAGGCTTAATATTAACGTAGTTTCTTGAGTATTGCATTTCTTTAGTAATAACGTAACCTATAAATGTCTGAGGGAGTTTAGCCTCATAGCCTACCCCTGTTGTACACTTTCGCCGAGTTAAGGTACCTCGTTACCATAGACGATAACTCTGTAGGGCGTTGGTGCTTTTGTTGTCTGGAGCATATAGTATTTGGGACTGGAATCGAGCGTGTCGTTGTCACATAAGCCATTTCTGTCCTACGATCAAGAATCCCGAATATGTATTGCCGATCCAGCCGTAACAAAATGGCGACCTTGCACAAGATTCAGTAGTATCCTATCACATGTTTTTTGGAGAACTATTCTATGCTACCTAGTAGAGCTGGCTAGAATTTTCTTGCATATTGGAGGAATTTTTATTGTGTCATTATTGTATTGGTGGACTTGCAGATTGTTTCGTTGGGGGTGTCTAGAGTAGAGTCATTCAAGCATCTTTAACATTTTGTGAGTCGAGACTGCAATTAGTAATAAGCACTTTTTTTTTTTTATGAACAGCAATTGTATAACCAGCACTATGTCTAATGACTCATCATTTACGGGGGAGGATAACACGGTACAGCCTAGTGACCAGCAAGTACAGCAGATATTTAGGGAGGGGAGTGTTATAAGTGGAGAGAGGGATGCCCGGGCATTTTTGCAGACACCTTTGACCGAACAGCGCCTGCAGGCTATTGATTGTTACGGTCTTCGCTGTTTAGCCACGGTTTTGGGGCGGGACTGTCCTGACAGTTGGCCCAAGAAGAATTTGGTGGCATGTTTGTTGGGTGATGGCGATGGGGCGGTGGGTGGAGTGGGGTCTTGGGGGGTTCCCTCCAAGCCTCCATTCCACTCTACCCCTGAGCTGGGCCCTCAGCCAGCGAGTCTTAGCACAATGCAGCAGGAGGGTTCTCAATGGCAAGCTGGCTTACCCGTAAACACGTCTCGGTGTGGATCCCCCATTTTGTGCTCTCCCCCCCCAGGCCTGTCTCCTGAGATGTTATTTCAGGTAGAACTAGCTAAGCTTAAGTTGCAAGAGAGTCAACAGGCTAGTATAGAACGGATTAAGCTGCAGGAGACTCAGATACAACAGGCTAGTATAGAACGCATAGAGGTTGCTAGAATCCAAGCCAATCAGGATGCAACCAGGTACCAGGCTGAAATGGATGTCGAGAAGTCTAGAGTAGAGACCACGGGGCGTCATCTCGGTGGTGGGCACCGGGTTACAGACTCACTTTCGCATTTAATTAAGTTAGTACCCGCATTTGATGAGACAGCAGTGACTGAGTTTTTTGCTCGTTTCGAAAAGAAGTGTCGTGAGTATGACTGGCCGGAGGTTAAATGGGCAGCATTAGTTTCATCACGTCTAGTGGGTAAGGGGTTGAAAGCCTACGATGCACTGTCACTGGACGAGAGTGTCGTGTATGGACTGGTGAAGGAGGCTGTGCTCCGGGCCTACGAACTGCAACCCGAAACTTATAGATTGAAGTTCCGTGGCGTGAATAAGAAGAGCGACGTCAGTTTTATGGAGCACGCACGGGACTTAACAGATGCATGTAATAACTGGTTTCGGTCCGAGCACGCAGAGTCGGCTGAGGAAATTAAGCAACTTTTCTATCTGGAACAGTTTTACAAATGTACTGGAACCGATCTAACGCTGAACATTAAGGAAAAATGTCCCAAGACAGTAGAGGAGGCTGCCAAGATGGCAGACTTCAGATTATCATTGATTCGTGGTTGCGGTGCCGCTCAGAGGGCTGAGTCAGGGCAGAAGGGGCGCTATACCCCACCCACCAGAGTTTTCGATAATAACAAATCCTATGACACACATAACCACACTAAATGCATTGCACCTAATAACACCTACAAACACAAGCCTCTCCCGTTTACTAAAGGTCAGGCCCCTTCTTCGCCCGCACAAGGGAAGAAGCCCATTGGGGATGTGAAATGTTACAAATGTCAGAAGCTAGGCCATTATTCACGTGAGTGCCCTAGTAACACTCCCGCTAAGCCGGTGTCATTGGTTCACAGTATCGGTGTGTCTCTGAAGGCTGCAGCAACTGCCCGGGGTAGGTTGTCAGCAGCTGAGGCACACGCGGTAAAGAAGCGTACGGAAGGCTCGACACCTGTCCGGGACACTTTCTGTAACCATCGGGGACACGGGTTTGTGAGCTGGGGGAGTGAACTACGGAGGGTTGACTTGCTGAGGGATACGGGGGCTTCGCAAACTTTGTTGAGGAACTTCACAGGGAAACCGATAAATGCGGCCAGAGTTGTTGTGGTGCAGGGTATAAATGCTACGAGGTCATACCCACTTGTGAGGTTGGAGTTGAGAGTGGGAGAGGTGTGCAGGGAGCTGGATGTAGGGATCGTTGAGTGTTTGCCAGTTGAGGGCGTCGACCTTCTTCTCGGCAACGACTTTGCGGTGCCCACTTCCGGGACTCCACCCTTAGTCGTTGCCGAGAGGGCGGCCGACGTGGATGGTGAGAATCGGGAATGGGTTGGGAGGTGCCAACAGGATGAGATGGCCTGTGTGGTAACCCGATCTCGCTCTGCGGCTCCTGCACAGCCTAGCACTCAACCTCGGGGACAGTGGAGGAAGGATCAGGAGAAGGTTGCTAAGGGCAGGAAAAGGGACATTGATTCTGCTGCACTTCTCGGTGATTCGGTACTTGGACCTATAATAAACACGGGAGTTGACTCTGGCCCAGATATGGTGTGTAACAAGGCAGAGTTGGGTAAGACTTCGCGTGAGGCAAGAGCTGTAGCGAGAGCCACTAAGGCAGTAGAGCCTACTAGCCGGGGTAATGTCTTATTACAAAACCATCTTGATGCATTGACGCCCAGGGACATTAGTGAGCAGCAGCTGCAAGACGCTAGCCTAGCTCGTTATAGCAATGGTGCCATAGAGTTGGAGGAAGATGGGGATGCGAAGCCGGGAGATTTCTTTAGGCTCAACAGGATATTGTACCGCAGATTTCTAGACCCCAAATCGAAGTGGGAGGGCGGTGCGAGGGTAGTAGACCAGGTGGTTGTTCCAAATAAGTATAGAGAGTCCTTATTGTGTCTGGCGCATGATGTGCCGGTGGCGGGTCATTTGGGGGTAACAAAAACATTGGCGGCATTGGGCAGGTTTTTCTGGTGGCCTGGGGTCAAGGCTGATGTCTGTGCATGGGTGGCTGGGTGTGCGACCTGCCAGACAACGGGGAAGCCTAACCAGACAATCCCGAAGGCACCTTTGTTTCCCATACCTGTCACCGGGCCTCCGTTCAGCAAAGTTGTAGTAGTTTTGGTTGGCCCTTTCCCGCCTACTAGTAGTGGCAATAAATTCCTGTTGACAATCATGGATGTGGCTACGAGATACCCGGACGCATACCCCATGAGAAACGGCTCGGCAAAGGCAGTTGTTAAAAACTTATTATTGTTCTGTTCCCGTTATGGATTTCCACGTGAGGTGCAGTCAGACCAGGGGAGCAATTTTACATCCAAATTGTTCAAGCAAACCCTTCAGTTGCACGGTATATGTTCTGTAGTGTCGTCAGCCTACCATCCCGAGAGTCAGGGAGTCTTGGAGCGGTGGCACTCGACCCTGAAGAGTATGCTACGCTGTTACTGTGCAGAACATGACACTGATTGGGATTTGGGTCTGCCGTATGTTCTGTTCGCTGCACGTGAAGTCCCAGGAGAGAGCCTGGGGTTCAGTCCAAATCAACTAGTCTTTGGCCATAATGTGAGAGGACCTTTAAGTATGGTGAAAGAGATCTGGGAGGGCGAAGAGAAGCCGGGGTCTGTACTTAAATATATCCTTGAGAGCCGGGAGAGACTTATAGGTTGCATGGCAGCGGCAGGTAATAACTTGGTTAATGCACAGGCGGTCATGAAGCACCAGTATGACGCCAAGGTGAAGCTTCGGGAGTTTTCGGTGGGTCAGGAGGTAATGTTGCTTTTACCTTTGCCTGGACACCCCCTTTCTGCCAAGTTCATTGGGCCGTATGTGGTGGCTAAGAAACTGTCCGACCTTGATTATCTCGTTGCAACACCTGACCGTAGAAAAAAACATCAGTTATGTCATGTTAACCTCATGAAAGAGTATGTGAGACGCCCCTCAGAGCCTCTCACTGTCCCTGTGCTGGCCTGCAGCGGCCAGGGTGGAGAAGGAGGTGGGGACAGTCATGCTGCTGAGGAGGATAGCTGGGACTGTGTCATTTCCGCGGAACAGTGGGCGGGGAATACTGAACAAGAGGCTAGGCAAGCTGTAAGTCACCTGCCTGAGCACCAGGGTGCTGCTGTCTTAGGCCTGTTCAGGTCATACCCCTCTGTTTTCGCCGAACACCCAGGTCTCACTACTCAGGTAACGCACGACGTGGACGTCGGTGATAATGTGCCCTTCAAGTCAGTGCCCTACCGTGTGCCCCCGGTAAAGTTGCCAGCTTTACGGGAGGAGTTAAAGTACATGGTTGAGAGAGGGATGATCACTGAAGGTTATGTGAAGTGGACATCACCCGTCACGTTGCAGCCAAAACCTGACGGCAAGGTGCGGTTCTGCATAGATTTTCGTAGGCTAAATGGCTTGACCACTACCAACCCTTACCCTTTGCCTCGAGTTGACGACAGCGTGGACAAGATAGGGAATGCAAAGTACCTTACTAAAATTGATCTTGTAAAAGGCTACTGGCAAGTACCCCTGTCGGACCGAGCTAAGCAAGTTTGTGGTTTTGTGGTAGATGGCAAGACCTACCAATGTAACGTAATGCCTTATGGGCTTAAGAACGCACCTGCCACGTTTCAGAACCTGATGAACGATATTTGTGACGAAATCCCTAACTGCACGGTCTACCTTGATGACGTGATAGTGTATGATGACAATTTTGAAAATCACCTAAGGCACTTAGAGACCCTGTTTGGGAAGTTGCACGATGCTGGGCTGGTGGTGAACCTGAGGAAGTGCGAGTTTGTAAAGGCTACTGTGCAGTATCTTGGCTTCGTGGTCGGGTTAGGCCGGGTGTGCCCCCCCCTGAGCAAGATACAGGCTATCAATATGTTTCCCAGGCCCACCACTAAGCGCCAGGTCATGCGGTTCCTAGGTATGATAGGCTATTATAGGCGCTTCATCCGGGGATACTCTACTGTCTTAGCACCGTTAACTGATCTACTGTCGAAGTCAGTGAAGTTCTGTTGGGCTGCGGAGTGTCAGAGGGCTTTCGACCTAGTCAAGCACCTGCTGTGTACACATCCGATTTTGAGAGCCCCAGACTTTTTCAGGAGTTTTCAGCTGGCGACTGATGCCAGCGGTGTGGGTGCCGGGGCAGTGTTACTGCAGACTGATTCCGAGGGCTTGGAACACCCAGTGAGCTTCTTTTCTCGCAAGTTTAATTCGGCACAAAGGAATTACTCGACTATAGAGAAGGAGCTTCTTGCTATCGTTTTGTCGCTCAAACATTTCGAAGTTTATGTTCCAGCCTACGGCCCGGTAGTGACGATTTATACGGACCATCATCCCTTGAAATTCCTAAATCAGTTTCACAATCGGAATATGCGGTTGACCAGGTGGTCCCTAATGCTCCAAGAGTATAATCTCAACATTCAGCATATTGCCGGGAGTGAGAACGTGATAGCAGATTGTCTATCAAGGGTTGATGATCCAGGATAGTCGTGCACGGTGTGGGGGTTGAGCAGGAGTAAAATTAGGCTATCATAACGCCGTCCAAAAAGATTATAAAACAATAAAATAAACGAGAAATTTTTTTTTTAGTTTTGTAAGTCTTTATTGTTGTAGCATGATGCATGCGATATTGTGTTTTATGTATAATTCACACTTCAGTTGTTGTGCACCTTTTGCAATTAGTGGCAGCTAAGGGTAGCAGGTCGGTTGGTTGCCTGTCAGATTTTGATAATGCTTCTAAGGTCGATTATCTAAAATCTTGGGGGGGCTGTGACGCACCCAGTGCGTGGCAACGCAACCTGATTGTACTCCTTGGTACTCCACTGTACCGCCACTGTGCGGTACCTCTGTACCGCTGTACCGTGCTGGCTGCCTATATTGAGTGTGACAACGTATAACTATGTTCTTTGTATCTCTGCAAAGGTCTCGTCATGTGCTAACCAGTGGTGGGTTTTGTTTTAAGCCATGTCGAGACCTTCCATTTAATATGTAGTATCAATAGAGAAGTTGATAGATAAGACAATGGGAGTTCAGAGAGAGAGAGTGAGTTGGGCTTCAGAGCGAGAGGGTAGCAATGCGCCACGCTGCCGGGGGGGTGGTTGTCAGACGTATGGACCGGTTGGCAGCCTTGCGCTTATAGCTAGGCGCGGCAGGGTTGGTAGTCCATTGCCGCCTGCCTATGCTGCCTGGGCTGCCCATGTTGTCGTACTGCACATTGCCTGGAGGCTCGCTGTGTGTTCCATGATCAGGTTGCCTAGAACCTTTGAGATTCTAACATCCCTTGCCCTCTCTCCCAACTTCTCACGGTTGCACTCTTTCTCTCTGACGACATTACTCTCATTTCATTCTTCTCTCTATTTAAATGCATAACCTTCCCTTGAGGTCCTAAAGGAGTTTCAGCACTCACCTCTCGTATTACTCTTAGGACAAGCATATATTTACATGTATTAGATTTAAGGGGTTAATGTGAACAGCGATCTTCTTGATGAGGATAGTTGGTGAACGTTATAATAATAATAATAATAGTTCTTAAAGCTAGCGCATTCTAAGCTAGCTAAGGATAGCTCAATAAGGCCGATTAGGCGTATTTCCATTGGGGTCCTGTACTACTACCCCATCCCTTTGCTCATGAGGGATGGTAACGACTCAGTGCTTGTGAAAAATCTTTAATGCGCCGAGCGTGGGCGCGAACCCGGGCCTTCTGGGTGGAAGTCCGAGACGCTAGTCACTACACCAAGCGAGCCGCTTAGATAACGTTCTACATGTTCACGAGTTATATGCCCAGCTCATCATCCAATTTGTGACTAGACTAGTGCCATGTGTAAGAGCCCGACCATGCCCAGGAGTTGTCTGTAGAGGGGCGAGGACTTAGCCTTGATTTGCCTACCGAGCCAGGAGCGAGTGTAGTACCAGAGACTACAGCTCGCTCGTAGTGCCGGTATAGTAGAGTAACGTAATTTATCTGTCCTTGTGTTCTCTGCAGTCTTTTCCTGGGTTCTCGCTTTCGGTGCTGGGACTCGTTGTTCCTGTGACTTGGCCTGCTAGCTAGAACACATGGGGATGATGAGTGGGTTATATCTTTATTTTACTATGCATTGCAGCTCTCTTTAAGTTTATGTATGTAACACTTTACAATACACATTACTCACACACAAGACAACACTATTAATACTTTCATGTATCAATTAACTGCACTGTCGTTTTGCTGCTGTGTCCGGAGTTCTGTTGCGTAGGGCGCATACGGACTCAGAGGGGAGACAGAGTGAGAGAAGCGAAGTAGCCTATGCGGTAGTAGGCTACCGGCGCAGTACTGTTGCCTGCAACCTTTTAGTTATTCCAAGTATAGATTCATTATTATAATAAGGGACTACTATTTATGTTCCTTCCATGTGTATTATTAGGTATCTACTGGATCATGAACATCTTGTATGCTACATGCTAGTGCATGTTAGTAGGGGACAGTTATTCTAGTGCACGCGCTTTCAAGTAGGCGTGTACATTTGTCATTTAGCATTTCACTGTCATACCTTTAGCCTGCTTCTATTCTACATTATTAGAGGCTTAATATTAACGTAGTTTCTTGAGTATTGCATTTCTTTAGTAATAACGTAACCTATAAATGTCTGAGGGAGTTTAGCCTCATAGCCTACCCCTGTTGTACACTTTCGCCGAGTTAAGGTACCTCGTTACCATAGACGATAACTCTGTAGGGCGTTGGTGCTTTTGTTGTCTGGAGCATATAGTATTTGGGACTGGAATCGAGCGTGTCGTTGTCACATAAGCCATTTCTGTCCTACGATCAAGAATCCCGAATATGTATTGCCGATCCAGCCGTAACAATAATCTTAAAACCACTACTGCAGCGCTATTAGAAACAATTTATTTGTGAAAATAGGGACCAATAGATTCGCCACATTTTTCTCATTATAGTCCGCATGCAGGGATTTCGTTATCGACAACTTCAAAAACCCGATTTCACCGAAAATAATCCAAGTCCCGATTGTAAGCAAAGTATTCCGTCGACTTGACCTCCTTCTCCTTCTTGTTTTGTAACGCGGCACGGGATTTACCCAATAAATGGTGCGAGCGTGACTCACCCGCCATAATCGTTACTTACAAATTTGAAAGAATCTGCAACCTGTTTTTGCCCCCCTACAGACCAATATATAGGCTATTAGGATGACAATAAGTCAAGGGGGAGTCCCCCTCAACCCATCATGTATCCAATTTACTCTACGATTTCCTACTGTAAAAACGCGGTTCTTCTTCTTCTTCTTCACCGCAGATGCACAGTGTGCTAAGGGTCACTAAACAATAAATTAATATATAAATAAATAGACCCAAATAAATAACCACTGTCCCCTTAATTAGACCCAAATAAATAACCACTGTCCCCTTAATTAGACCCAAATAAATAACTACTGTCCCTTAATGGCGTAAGGGGTGCTGGTGATAGGCTAATAGTTACCCTCTGACAACAACCTCTCTTCTCCACAAATATGACCTATTATCACCTCTGGGAAACTCTACGAAATTATGTAAAATCATACAGTACATTGCTTACAAAATATCTATCCAAACCTTGTAATGGTTTGATAAGAGAGGCGTTGGTCCTAATATTGACAGACCATCGAATTGCCCCCCCCCCCCCACACACACACACACATGTGAAGAAAGAAGCTCGTTATGGTGACACAGAACCACCGGAAGGGTTTGTTAGGTGTGAGTGTCCTAGGTTTGAGTCCTTGGAGTACCTCATGTATTCATTACTTTCATTGATTTCGATAGTTAGCTTGGTTTGTAAGTTTATTGGTGGGTTGGTGAAAACAAATGAATTTATCCAGGTTCAGGAGTAATTTATAGGGAGGCCTTCCTTTGTGGTTAAGTGCCAATTAATTACCCCTTCCATTCGTCCAAACAATAAATTCAAATGTACTATTATAACATGTGTGTGTGTGTGTGTGTGTGTGTGTCTGTGTGTGTGTGTGTGTGTGTGTGTGTGTGTGTGTGTGTGTGTGTGCTTTTGTCGATACCCAAACTACGCACATCACAAAGGTTAAGGGGGATGGGTGTATTTATTTGCTCATTTATGTATCTTTTATTTGTTTAGTTTCCTCCCTAGACTTCCATCAAGCTTAAAAAAATACCCCCCCCCCCCCCCAAGAAACTCCTTCATGATAAATCTGCACATATTTCAATAGAAAATTATCCCGGCCAAAGGATGGTTCCCTTTAAATAACAGGCGCGCTATCGTTGGCCAGGAAACAAATCGACATCTAAATAACACCAAAAGTCTTAACATTGACAAAGAAATCAGGCGAAAGGTTTTAAAATCGCCAAACTAATGAGCCGAACGTCATGAAATCTGAAAACTAATGGGGCTAAACATGAAGAAGAAGGGGGACTAGACAAACGACACATATCGTACCCTTCGCTATCCTCTCTCTCTCTCTCTGTGTATTATTGCACTGTCGCAGTACGTTTGGGATTTTTATTTTTATTTTTATTTTTCGATTTTTTTTTTTTTTTTTACCCAGTCTTTGTGTGTTCTTGATTTATATTCACTGGTTTTCCCCGTGCTCTCTCTCTCTCTCTCTCTCTCTCCACCCTTGTCAGTCAATATGTTGTTCTATAAGACTAACAAGAGAAAAATAGCGTATCTATAACTTTTTTTGTTTTTTTTTGTTTTTTTTGTTTTTTTCTATATTCCAACTTACTTCCTCTCGGGCATAGGCTGAGAGCTTTAACATTCACCGCTTTACAATGAACAGTGAAGCCCGTGAGGTCTTGTTCCAGTCTAGGGAGTGAGACATGTGAAGCACGTAGAGTACAACGAGCACCTGCCATCTTGCCTTCACATGAGGCACGGTGCTCACTCATGGCCCGAAACGACCCCATCTCTGAAGCCACCTCGTTCCCGTGCTTCACTGTCTCACCCCCTACACTCGGACTCTCACACTTACACACACACAACGCCACCTGTTGAGCAGATAACTCACCAGGCATTGCACCCCTATAGCATATTTTGAATATGGGAATATTCATACAGTGCTATTTAATCAGGGAACAATGAGGGTATTTTATTGACGTTTCGGTGGGCTTGTGGTAATGCACTGATACCAGGTACAGCACAAAATCCATCCCAATAATATCTTCCCATTGATACATCGGGATTTGAACCCGGGACCTTTGGATTACCAGGCCAGTGGCAAGACCACTCCACCACACCTCCCCTGTGATACTTTTACTTGATAATAGGCACCTGGACACATGGGGATACGATGTTTGAGTCATGTGATATATATATATATATATATATATATATATTTTTTTTTTATTTATTTTTTTTTTATTTTTTTTTTTATTTTTTTTTTGTTTTCTATATTCCAACTACTTTCTCTCGGGCATAGGCTGATAATCGTTACATTCCACCGCTGTACATTCAACGGTGAAGCCCGTGAGGTCTCGTTCCAGTCTAAGGAGTGAGACATGTGAAGTGCTTAGAGCTGCAACCAGCCTTTGCCATCCTGCCTTCGCAAGAGATGCACGGCGCTTGGTTGCCCACTCTTGGCTCGAAGTAGCCCCATCTCTGGAGCTGCCTCGCCTTTGTGCTGCACAGTCTCATTAGTTATTCACTTGCTTGTTTCGTCAAGGGGAATCCACGCAATGCGAGCTAAGCTCATTATTATCGCGCCTCCTTAACTGGGAATGTATTGCGTGAAATGCATGTTAAGTGTTTATGTATCGTTGGAATGGCTGTGGATGTGTGTGTAGTCTGTATTTTAGCCAATTGGCGACATCTGGAAACGAAGGCTTAGGGTTAATCTGTATGGTACCATTCTCACTACGGTACCAGTCTCACCCGAAGGCTTAGGTTGACCAGTAGCTTAGGTGAACCATATGATACCCATCTCGCCTTGTACCATTTTTGCCAACCCCAGATGGGACGTCACAACGTCGTCCACTTATTCCAGGTACCTATTTACAGCTAGGTGAACTGAGGCTAACACATGAAAGGAGACAAGCCCAATTTGTCTCCGCCCGGCCGGGGGATTGAACCCCCGATCCCTCGTGTGTGAGACGAGAGCGCTACCTACTAGGCTACGGGCTGTGTTCTAATTTATAAATTTTCGACCATTTCTTTGTCATTATTAAGACTTTTAGTGTCATTTAAGTGTCGATTATTTCCTAGCAGGCAGTAGCAAACCTGTAATTTATGAGGAACCAGCCTTTGGCCGGGCCTTTATTCTACCGAACACATGTACAAACTAATCTCAAAAGGGGATCTTTGGTATGTTTTATTTAGTGTGAATGAGGTCTAGGGAGCAAACTAAAGCAAATATATATATATATATATATATATATATATATATATATTTATATATATATATATATATATATATATATATATACTGTTTATATATCGGTAATAATAATAAATCAATGCATAAATAAAATAACGTCCCCTTAAATGTATATATTAATTGGATAATAAAAATAAGTATTTTTTTGTATTTAATTTTTTTTTTTTTTTTTTTTTTTTTTTTTTTCTATATTCCAACTTACTTCCTCTCGGGCATAGGCTGAGAGCCTTAACATTCACCGCTTTACAATGAACAGTGAAGCCCGTGAGGTCTTGTTCCAGTCTAGGGAGTGAGACATGTGAAGCACGTAGAGTACAACGAGCACCTGCCATCTTGCCTTCACATGAGGCACGGACCACGGTGCTCACTCATGGCCCGAAACGACCCCATCTCTGAAGCCATCTCGTTCCCGTGCTTCACTGTCTCACCCTCTACACTCGGACTCTCACACTTACACACACACAACGCCACCTGTTGAGCAGATAGCTCACCAGGCATTGCACCCCTATAGCATATTTTGAATATGGGAATATTCATACAGTGCTATTTAATCAGGGAACAATGAGGGTATTTTATTGACGTTTCGGTGGGCTTTGTGGTAATGCACTGATACTAGGTACAGCATAAATTCCATCCCAATAATATCTTCCCATTGATACATCGGGATTTGAACCCGGGACCTTTGGATTACCAGGCCAGTGGCAAGACCACTCCACCACACCTCCCCTTTTTTTTTTTTTTGCTACTAATATACACGATGTACAGTATATATATATATATATATATATATATATATATATATATATATATATAACACCTATAGTCCGTTCATTATAAGTAGGCCAGAAATCGTAACTCTAACCTCTTGTAACTCAGGAAGGGGCTGGGGCAAACGGGCTGTTCTGTTCCACGCTTGGTTGACTCTTCCCAAATAGTAGAAATACAAAAGTAAAACTTGCAAAACAAACGAAACAAAACAGGAACGGGGGAAAAATAATAAAACAAAATAATGATAATAATAAAAACAATTAGATAAAACTAAATAAACACTTAATTTCTGAAGTCCTTTTTTGAGCTACTGTACAAGAGGTTGGGGTCGAGATTGTTGGCCTAGCTATACTGAACAGGGTGTAGTGATATTGACACCTTAAGGGGGTTGACCTGCTTTTTTTATTTCTCTCCTTTTCTCTCTTGCTCTGGCTTGTGTCCATTCGGCCCCATTCAGCCAACTATTTTAAGACGTTTATCCCCATATAGGTGTCGATTTCTTCCTGGCGAGCGATAGCGAGCCAGCATTATATGAAGAAATCCGGCTTCGCCGGAGACATTTTTCTATCGAAAAATGTACAAATTTAGCCTGCTGTCAAACAAAAATAAAAAATATGCTGGCTCGCTACCGCGCACCAGTAAAAAATTGACACCTGGATGGGGATAATCGTCTTAAAACAGTAGGCTGAATGGGGCCAAATGGGTACAAGCCAGAGAAAGATAGAAAAGGACAGAACAAAAACAGGTCACCCCCCTTAAGCCGGTATCACACGAGCGATTTTATAGTCAACATTTGATGATCAACATTTTTCTAGCAACATTTCTGGAATGTTTTGCACTGGTTTCGGAAACTAGACTGATGATAGATGAATTTAGGTAATAGACAAATATTTAATGTTGACCTCATAAGCTGCCAGACCAGTTTTGAGGATACTTTTGAGGGAAAAAGCGCTCGTGTGATTCCGGCTTTAAAGCCGGTATATATCACATGAGAGCTTTTATAGTCAACATTCGATGCTCAACATTTTTCTGGCAACATTTATGGAATATTTTGCACTGGTATCGGAAACTAGATTGATGGTAGATGAATTTAGATGACAGAAATATGATGAATGTAGACCGCATAAGCTGCCAGACTAATGTAGACCGCATAAGCTGCCAGACTAATGTTGAGGATAAATGTTGAGGGAAAAAGCGCTCGTGTGATACCGGCTTAAGGGGAGATCTCCACTTGAGGGATTTTTTTCTTGACCCCTTTCTCCCTCATGTTTAGCCCCATTGCTGTTGATATTATAAAACGTTCGCCCCATTAATTTAGCGATTTTAAAAACTTTCACCCCATATTAAGACCTTTCGTGCCATTCAGGTGTCGATTTTATCCTGGCGAGCGATAGCGAGCCTGTAATTTAAGAGGAACCGGCCTATGGCCGGGACATTTTTCTACCGAAAAATGTACACATTTATCTTGAAAGGGACTCAAGGGGGTATCATTTTAAGCTTGATGGAGGTCTAGCGAACTAAGTAAATACCTCCCCTTAATACCAGCCAATGTATATAACCTTGCCAGTGTGCAGTTCGTCTCTTTATCCTGGCCACCATTAGACGATTTTACTCTGGAAGGTCCTTAAGGGGAGATTTCCACTTGAGGGATTTTTTTCTTCTTGTCCCCTTTCTCCCTCATGTTTAGCCCCATTGCATTTGAGAATTTAAGACTTTCTCATCATTAGTTTGGCGATTTTGAGAACTTTCGCCCCGTTTCTGTCAATTTTAGGACCTTTCGTGACATTTAGGTATCGATTTTTTCCTGACGAGCGATAGCGAGCCTGTAAATTAAGAGGAACCGGGAAATTTTTCTACTGAAAAATATACAAATTTATCTTGTAAGGAGCTCAAGGGGGTGTAATTTTTCAGCTTGATGGAGGTCTAGGGAACAATCTAAAAACCTCCCCTTAAGGATCCGAAAGGGTCATGTAAGCCACTGACGTCCACAATCCCCTCCTAAGCTGAATACAATCGCTTACTATTAGCCAGAATATTAGGATGAAAAGCGTGACTGTGTACTGAAAAGGTTAGTTATATAAGTACGACATGGTGTGTGTATGTGTGTGTAAAATATATTGTTTAGACAAGTATTTTTGTAATTGCTAACACGCGTGTGTACAGTATGTGTATGTGTTGTGTGTACATGAGTTGTGTGTGTGTATATAATCTAGTGTGTTATGTGTGTGTGTGTGTGTGTGTGAAAGAAATTGTTTAGATAAGTATTTTTATAACTGCTAAAACGTGTGTGTATGTGTATGTGTTGTGTGTACATGAGTTGTGTGTGTGTGTATTGTGACGCACCCAGTGCGTGGCAACGTAACCTGATTGTACTCCTTGGTACTCCACTGTACCACCACGGTACCGCGCTGTACCATGCTGGCTGCTTATATTGAGTGTGACAACGTATAACTATGTTCTTTGTATCTCTGCAAAGGTCTCGTCATTTGCTAACCAGTGGTGGGTTTTGTTTTAAGCCATGTCGAGACCTTCCATTTAATATGTAGTATCAATAGAGAAGTTGATAGATAAGACAGTGGGAATTCAGAGAGAGAGAGTGAGTTGGACTTCAGAGCGAGAGGGTAGCGGTGCGCCACGCTGCCGGGGGGGGGGGGGGGGGGGGGGGGGGGGGTTGCCAGACGTATGGACCGGTTGGCAGCCCTGCGCTTATAGCTAGGTGCGACAGGGTTGGTAGTACATTGCCGCCTGCATATGCTGCCTGGCTGCCCATGTTGTCGTACTGCACATTGCATGGAGGCTCGCTGTGTGTTCCATGATCAGGTTGCCTAGAACCTTTGAGATTCTAACATCCCTTGCCCTCTCTCCCAATTTCTCACGGTTGCACTCTTTCTCTCTGACGACATTACTCTCATTTCATTCTTCTCTCTATTTAAATGCATACCCTTCCCTTGAGGTCCTAAAGGAGTTTCAGCACTCACCTCTCGTATTACTCTTAGGACAAGCATATATTTACATGTATTAGATTTAAGGGGTTAATGTGAACAGCGATCTTCTTGATGAGGATAGTTGGTGAACGTTCTACATGTTCACGAGTTATATGCCCAGCTCATCATCCAATTTGTGACTAGACTAGTGCCATGTGTAAGAGCCCGACCATGCCCAGGAGTTGTCTGTAGAGGGGCGAGGACTTAGCCTTGATTTGCCTACCGAGCCAGGAGCGAGTGCAGTACCAGAGACTACAGCTCGCTCGTAGTGCCGGTATAGTAGAGTAACGTAATTTATCTGTCCTTGTGTTCTCTGCAGTCTTTTCCTGGGTTCTCGCTTTCGGTGCTGGGACTCGTTGTTCCTGTGACTTGGCCTGCTAGCTAGAACACATGGGGATGATGAGTGGGTTATATCTTTATTTTACTATGCATTGCAGCTCTCTTTAAGTTTATGTATGTAACACTTTACAATACACATTACTCACACACAAGACAACACTATTAATACTTTCATGTATCAATTAACTGCACTGTCGTTTTGCTGCTGTGTCCGGAGTTCCGTTGCGTAGGGCGCATACGGACTCAGAGGGGAGACAGAGTGAGAGAAGCGAAGTAGCCTATGCGGTAGTAGGCTACCGGCGCAGTACTGTTGCCTGCAACCTTTTAGTTATTCCAAGTATAGATTCATTATTACAATAAGTGACTACTATTTATGTTCCTTCCATGTGTATTATTAGGTATCTACTGGATCATGAACATCTTGTATGCTACATGCTAGTGCATGTTAGTAGGGGACAGTTATTCTAGTGCACGCGCTTTCAAGTAGGCGTGTACATTTGTCATTTAGCATTTCACTGTCATACCTTTAGCCTGCTTCTATTCTACATTATTAGAGGCTTAATATTAACGTAGTTTCTTGAGTATTGCATTTCTTTAGTAATAACGTAACCTATAAATGTCTGAGGGAGTTTAGCCTCATAGCCTACCCCTGTTGTACACTTTCGCCGAGTTAAGGTACCTCGTTACCATAGACGATAACTCTGTAGGGCGTTGGTGCTTTTGTTGTCTGGAGCATATAGTATTTGGGACTGGAATCGAGCGTGTCGTTGTCACATAAGCCATTTCTGTCCTACGATCAAGAATCCGAATATGTATTGCCGATCCAGCCGTAACAAAATGGCGACCTTGCACAAGATTCAGTAGTATCCTATCACATGTTTTTTGGAGAACTATTCTATGCTACCTAGTAGAGCTGGCTAGAATTTTCTTGCATATTGGAGGAATTTTTATTGTGTCATTATTGTATTGGTGGACTTGCAGATTGTTTCGTTGGGGGTGTCTAGAGTAGAGTCATTCAAGCATCTTTAACATTTTGTGAGTCGAGACTGCAATTAGTAATAAGCACTTCTTTTTTTTTATGAACAGCAATTGTATAACCAGCACTACGTCTAATGACTCATCATTTACGGGGGAGGATAACACGGTACAGCCTAGTAACCAGCAAGTACAACAGATGTTTAGGGAGGGGAGTGTTATAAGTGGAGAGAGGGATGCCCGGGCATTTTTGCAGACACCTTTGACCGAACAGCGCCTGCAGGCTATTGATTGTTACGGTCTTCGCTGTTTAGCCACGGTTTTGGGGCGGGACTGTCCTGACAGTTGGCCCAAGAAGAATTTGGTGGCATGTTTGTTGGGTGATGGCGATGGGGCGGTGGGTGGAGTGGGGTCTTGGGGGGTTCCCTCCAAGCCTCCATTCCACTCTACCCCTGAGCTGGGCCCTCAGCCAGCGAGTCTTAGCACGATGCAGCAGGAGGGTTCTCAAGGGCAAGCTGGCTTACCCGTAAACACGTCTCGGTGTGGATCCCCCATTTTGTGCTCTCCCCCCCCAGGCCTGTCTCCTGAGATGTTATTTCAGCTAGAACTAGCTAAGTTTAAGCTGCAGGAGACTCAGATACAACAGGCTAGTATAGAACGCATAGAGGTTGCTAGAATCCAAGCCAATCAGGATGCAACCAGGTACCAGGCTGAAATGGATGTCGAGAAGTCTAGAGTAGAGACCACGGGGCGTCATCTCGGTGGTGGGCACTGGGTTACAGACTCACTTTCGCATTTAATTAAGTTAGTACCCGCATTTGATGAGACAGCAGTGACTGAGTTTTTTGCTCGTTTCGAAAAGAAGTGTCGTGAGTATGACTGGCCGGAGGTTAAATGGGCAGCATTAGTTTCATCACGTCTAGTGGGTAAGGGGTTGAAAGCCTACGATGCACTGTCACTGGACGAGAGTGTAGTGTATGGACTGGTGAAGGAGGCTGTGCTCCGGGCCTACGAACTGCAACCCGAAACTTATAGATTGAAGTTCCGTGGCGTGAATAAGAAGAGCGACGTCAGTTTTATGGAGCACGCACGGGACTTAACAGATGCAGGTAATAACTGGTTTCGGTCCGAGCACGCAGAGTCGGCTGAGGAAATTAAGCAACTTTTCTATCTGGAACAGTTTTACCAATGTACTGGAACCGATCTAACGCTGAACATTAAGGAAAAATGTCCCAAGACAGTAGAGGAGGCTGCCAAGATGGCAGACCTCAGATTATCATTGATTCGTGGTTGCGGTGCCGCTCAGAGGGCTGAGTCAGGGCAGAAGGGGCGCTATACCCCACCCACCAGAGTTTTCGATAATAACAAATCCTATGACACACATAACCACACTAAATGCATTGCACCTAATAACACCTACAAACACAAGCCTCTCCTGTTTACTAAAGGTCAGGCCCCTTCTTCGCCCGCACAAGGGAAGAAGCCCATTGGGGATGTGAAATGTTACAAATGTCAGAAGCTAGGCCATTATTCACGTGAGTGCCCTAGTAACACTCCCGCTAAGCCGGTGTCATTGGTTCACAGTATCGGTGTGTCTCTGAAGGCTGCAGCAACTGCCCGGGGTAGGTTGTCAGCAGCTGAGGCACACGCGGTAAAGAAGCGTACGGAAGGCTCGACACCTGTCCGGGACACTTTCTGTAGCCATCGGGGACACGGGTTTGTGAGCTGGGGGAGTGAACTACGGAGGGTTGACTTGCTGAGGGATACGGGGGCTTCGCAAACTTTGTTGAGGAACTTCACAGGGAAACCGATAAATGCGGCCAGAGTTGTTGTGGTGCAGGGTATAAATGCTACGAGGTCATACCCACTTGTGAGGTTGGAGTTGAGAGTGGGAGAGGTGTGCAGGGAGCTGGATGTAGGGATCGTTGAGTGTTTGCCAGTTGAGGGCGTCGACCTTCTTCTCGGCAACGACTTTGCGGTGCCCACTTCCGGGACTCCACCCTTAGTCGTTGCCGAGAGGGCGGCCGACGTGGATGGTGAGAATCGGGAATGGGTTGGGAGGTGCCAACAGGATGAGATGGCCTGTGTGGTAACCCGATCTCGCTCTGCGGCTCCTGCACAGCCTAGCACTCAACCTCGGGGACAGTGGAGGAAGGATCAGGAGAAGGTTGCTAAGGGCAGGAAAAGGGACATTGATTCTGCTGCACTTCTCGGTGATTCGGTACTTGGACCTATAATAAACACGGGAGTTGACTCTGGCCCAGATATGGTGCGTAACAAGGCAGAGTTGGGTAAGACTTCGCGTGAGGCAAGAGCTGTAGCGAGAGCCACTAAGGCAGTAGAGCCTACTAGCCGGGGTAATGTCTTATTACAAAACCATCTTGATGCATTGACGCCCAGGGACATTAGTGAGCAGCAGCTGCAAGACGCTAGCCTAGCTCGTTATAGCAATGGTGCCATAGAGTTGGAGGAAGATGGGGATGCGAAGCCGGGAGATTTCTTTAGGCTCAACAGGATATTGTACCGCAGATTTCTAGACCCCAAATCGAAGTGGGAGGGCGGTGCGAGGGTAGTAGACCAGGTGGTTGTTCCAAATAAGTATAGAGAGTCCTTATTGTGTCTGGCGCATGATGTGCCGGTGGCGGGTCATTTGGGGGTAACAAAAACATTGGCGGCATTGGGCAGGTTTTTCTGGTGGCCTGGGGTCAAGGCTGATGTCTGTGCATGGGTGGCTGGGTGTGCGACCTGCCAGACAACGGGGAAGCTTAACCAGACAATCCCGAGGGCACCTTTGTTTCCCATACCTGTCACCGGACCTCCGTTCAGCAAAGTTGTAGTAGATTTGGTTGGCCCTTTCCCGCCTACTAGTAGTGGCAATAAATTCCTGTTGACAATCATGGATGTGGCTACGAGATACCCGGATGCATACCCCATGAGAAACGGCTCGGCAAAGGCAGTTGTTAAAAACTTATTATTGTTCTGTTCCCGTTATGGATTTCCATGTGAGGTGCAGTCAGACCAGGGGAGCAATTTTACATCCAAATTGTTCAAGCAAACCCTTCAGTTGCACGGTATATGTTCTGTAGTGTCGTCAGCCTACCATCCCGAGAGTCAGGGAGTCTTGGAGCGGTGGCACTCGACCCTGAAGAGTATGCTACGCTGTTACTGTGCAGAACATGACACTGATTGGGATTTGGGTCTGCCGTATGTTCTGTTCGCTGCACGTGAAGTCCCAGGAGAGAGCCTGGGGTTCAGTCCAAATCAACTAGTCTTTGGCCATAATGTGAGAGGACCTTTAAGTATGGTGAAAGAGATCTGGGAGGGCGAAGAGAAGCCGGGGTCTGTACTTAAATATATCCTTGAGAGCCGGGAGAGACTTATAGGTTGCATGGCAGCGGCAGGTAATAACTTGGTTAATGCACAGGCGGTCATGAAGCACCAGTATGACGCCAAGGTGAAGCTTCGGGAGTTTTCGGTGGGTCAGGAGGTAATGTTGCTTTTACCTTTGCCTGGACACCCCCTTTCTGCCAAGTTTATTGGGCCGTATGTGGTGGCTAAGAAACTGTCCGACCTTGATTATCTCGTTGCAACACCTGACCGTAGAAAAAAACATCAGTTATGTCATGTTAACCTCATGAAAGAGTATGTGAGACGCCCCTCAGAGCCTCTCACTGTCCCTGTGCTGGCCTGCAGCGGCCAGGGTGGAGAAGGAGGTGGGGACAGTCATGCTGCTGAGGAGGATAGCTGGGACAGTGGGCGGAACAGTGGGCGGGGAATACTGAACAAGAGGCTAGGCAAGCTGTAAGTCACCTGCCTGAGCACCAGGGTGCTGCTGTCCTAGGCCTGTTCAGGTCATACCCCTCTGTTTTCGCCGAACACCCAGGTCTCACTACTCAGGTAACGCACGACGTGGACGTCGGTGATAATGTGCCCTTCAAGTCAGTGCCCTACCGTGTGCCCCCGGTAAAGTTGCCAGCTTTACGGGAGGAGTTAAAGTACATGGTTGAGAGAGGGATGATCACTGAAGGTTATGTGAAGTGGACATCACCCGTCACGTTGCAGCCAAAACCTGACGGCAAGGTGCGGTTCTGCATAGATTTTCGTAGGCTAAATGGCTTGACCACTACCAACCCTTACCCTTTGCCTCGAGTTGACGACAGCGTGGACAAGATAGGGAATGCAAAGTACCTTACTAAAATTGATCTTGTAAAAGGCTACTGGCAAGTACCCCTGTCGGACCGAGCTAAGCAAGTTTGTGGTTTTGTGGTAGATGGCAAGACCTACCAATGTAACGTAATGCCTTATGGGCTTAAGAACGCACCTGCCACGTTTCAGAACCTGATGAACGATATTTGTGACGAAATCCCTAACTGCACGGTCTACCTTGATGACGTGATAGTGTATGATGACAATTTTGAAAATCACCTAAGGAACTTAGAGACCCTGTTTGGGAAGTTGCACGATGCTGGGCTGGTGGTGAACCTGAGGAAGTGCGAGTTTGTAAAGGCTACTGTGCAGTATCTTGGCTTTGTGGTCGGGTTAGGCCGGGTGTGCCCCCCCCTGAGCAAGATACAGGCTATCAATATGTTTCCCAGGCCCACCACTAAGCGCCAGGTCATGCGGTTCCTAGGTATGATAGGCTATTATAGGCGCTTCATCCGGGGATACTCTACTGTCTTAGCACCGTTAACTGATCTACTGTCGAAGTCAGTGAAGTTCTGTTGGGCTGCGGAGTGTCAGAGGGCTTTCGACCTAGTCAAGCACCTGCTGTGTACACATCCGATTTTGAGAGCCCCAGACTTCTCCAGGAGTTTTCAGCTGGCGACTGATGCCAGCGGTGTGGGTGCCGGGGCAGTGTTACTGCAGACTGATTCCGAGGGCTTGGAACACCCAGTGAGCTTCTTTTCTCGCAAGTTTAATTCGGCACAAAGGAATTACTCGACTATAGAGAAGGAGCTTCTTGCTATCGTCTTGTCGCTCAAACATTTCGAAGTTTATGTTCCAGCCTACGGCCCGGTAGTGACGATTTATACGGACCATCATCCCTTGAAATTCCTAAATCAGTTTCACAATCGGAATATGCGGTTGACCAGGTGGTCCCTAATGCTCCAAGAGTATAATCTCAACATTCAGCATATTGCCGGGAGTGAGAACGTGATAGCAGATTGTCTATCAAGGGTTGATGATCCAGGATAGTCGTGCACGGTGTGTGGGTTGAGCAGGAGTAAAATTAGGCTATCATAACGCCGTCCAAAAAGATTATAAAACAATAAAATAAACGAGAAATTTTTTTTTAGTTTTGTAAGTCTTTATTGTTGTAGCATGATGCATGCGATATTGTGTTTTATGTATAATTCACACTTCAGTTGTTGTGCACCTTTTGCAATTAGTGGCAGCTAAGGGTAGCAGGTCGGTTGGTTGCCTGTCAGATTTTGATAATGCTTCTAAGGTCGATTATCTAAAGTCTTGGGGGGGCTGTGACGCACCCAGTGCGTGGCAACGTAACCTGATTGTACTCCTTGGTACTCCACTGTACCACCACGGTACCGCGCTGTACCATGCTGGCTGCTTATATTGAGTGTGACAACGTATAACTATGTTCTTTGTATCTCTGCAAAGGTCTCGTCATTTGCTAACCAGTGGTGGGTTTTGTTTTAAGCCATGTCGAGACCTTCCATTTAATATGTAGTATCAATAGAGAAGTTGATAGATAAGACAGTGGGAATTCAGAGAGAGAGAGTGAGTTGGACTTCAGAGCGAGAGGGTAGCGGTGCGCCACGCTGCCGGGGGGGTGGTTGCCAGACGTATGGGCCGGTTGGCAGCCCTGCGCTTATAGCTAGGTGCGACAGGGTTGGTAGTACATTGCCGCCTGCATATGCTGCCTGGCTGCCCATGTTGTCGTACTGCACATTGCATGGAGGCTCGCTGTGTGTTCCATGATCAGGTTGCCTAGAACCTTTGAGATTCTAACATCCCTTGCCCTCTCTCCCAATTTCTCACGGTTGCACTCTTTCTCTCTGACGACATTACTCTCATTTCATTCTTCTCTCTATTTAAATGCATACCCTTCCCTTGAGGTCCTAAAGGAGTTTCAGCACTCACCTCTCGTATTACTCTTAGGACAAGCATATATTTACATGTATTAGATTTAAGGGGTTAATGTGAACAGCGATCTTCTTGATGAGGATAGTTGGTGAACGTTCTACATGTTCACGAGTTATATGCCCAGCTCATCATCCAATTTGTGACTAGACTAGTGCCATGTGTAAGAGCCCGACCATGCCCAGGAGTTGTCTGTAGAGGGGCGAGGACTTAGCCTTGATTTGCCTACCGAGCCAGGAGCGAGTGCAGTACCAGAGACTACAGCTCGCTCGTAGTGCCGGTATAGTAGAGTAACGTAATTTATCTGTCCTTGTGTTCTCTGCAGTCTTTTCCTGGGTTCTCGCTTTCGGTGCTGGGACTCGTTGTTCCTGTGACTTGGCCTGCTAGCTAGAACACATGGGGATGATGAGTGGGTTATATCTTTATTTTACTATGCATTGCAGCTCTCTTTAAGTTTATGTATGTAACACTTTACAATACACATTACTCACACACAAGACAACACTATTAATACTTTCATGTATCAATTAACTGCACTGTCGTTTTGCTGCTGTGTCCGGAGTTCCGTTGCGTAGGGCGCATACGGACTCAGAGGGGAGACAGAGTGAGAGAAGCGAAGTAGCCTATGCGGTAGTAGGCTACCGGCGCAGTACTGTTGCCTGCAACCTTTTAGTTATTCCAAGTATAGATTCATTATTACAATAAGTGACTACTATTTATGTTCCTTCCATGTGTATTATTAGGTATCTACTGGATCATGAACATCTTGTATGCTACATGCTAGTGCATGTTAGTAGGGGACAGTTATTCTAGTGCACGCGCTTTCAAGTAGGCGTGTACATTTGTCATTTAGCATTTCACTGTCATACCTTTAGCCTGCTTCTATTCTACATTATTAGAGGCTTAATATTAACGTAGTTTCTTGAGTATTGCATTTCTTTAGTAATAACGTAACCTATAAATGTCTGAGGGAGTTTAGCCTCATAGCCTACCCCTGTTGTACACTTTCGCCGAGTTAAGGTACCTCGTTACCATAGACGATAACTCTGTAGGGCGTTGGTGCTTTTGTTGTCTGGAGCATATAGTATTTGGGACTGGAATCGAGCGTGTCGTTGTCACATAAGCCATTTCTGTCCTACGATCAAGAATCCCGAATATGTATTGCCGATCCAGCCGTAACAGTATATATATATAGTGTGTGTGTTTGTGTGTGTGTGCGTAAAATATATTGTTTAGATAAGTATTTTTGTAACTGTTAAAACGTGTGTATGGTATGTGTTGTGTGTACATGAGTTGTGTGTTTGTGTGTGAGTGTATGCGTGTGTTTGTGTGTGTGTGAGTGTGTATGCGTGTGTTTGTGTGTGTGTGAGTGTGTATGCGTGTGTTTGTGTGTGTGTGAGTGTGTATGCGTGTGTTTGTGTGTGTGTGAGTGTATGCATGTGTTTGTGTGTGTGTGTGAGTGTGTATGCGTGTGTTTGTGTGGGCGTGTTTATATGGTATGTGTGTGTGTATGTCAGTGTTGAAACATTGGCAAATGTGTTAATATACAGTAATATTGATACTTACATGTGTGTTTGCATATGATAAGTTACGTATTTCAAGTTGTCCTTAAATGAATAAGAAAATACAAAATTGACTTCCACGCTACTAAAAATACTATAGTATATACAGTATATATATATTATCATATAAATACATAATTATATATATATATATATATATATATATATATATATATATATATATATATATATATATATATACTGTACATATATATATATATTATCACAAACCAAACTAGAATCTATTTATCTTAACGTCTAAAATTCCATGTTATTATATTATAAGCATACATTATTATATTATAAGCATACATTATTATATTATAAGCATACATTATAAAAGAATAGATTAATAACAAATATTATTTTAAGGCCCAAAATGACTAGCCTAGGTAAATTGTCTTAGGAGTGACTCTAACCCAGTGATAGGTCAGGTGTGCAATTCACTCTTTATCCCTTTGAGTACCAGCGACGTGTGTTATATTTTCTTGTAGCTATATTTAGACGCTATTATGCAGCTTAGTAAGGATCTGTGGTAGTTCAAAGGGTTGGTTGGGATAGT
The DNA here is from genome assembly GCA_037953745.1 of Lithodes maja. NCBI lineage: Eukaryota > Metazoa > Arthropoda > Malacostraca > Decapoda > Lithodidae > Lithodes > Lithodes maja. Next base: position 28,899 of record JBAKBP010014938.1, read on the forward strand.
CTGAAGCCTTATTATTGCTAGAGGTCCATCCTAAGCTGAATAGAATCTTCTAATCGCTGCCTGAATATGATGAAAAGGACTTCCCTTGTACTGAATGGTTAAAGATAACTATCTCAACCAACCCTTTTAAATACAAAAGATCCTTCCTAAGCTGCATAACATCGTCTAAATATAGCTAGAATATAATATAACACACGTCGCTGGTACTCAAAGGGTTAACTCATATTATTACTATCCCTAAGAAATATTTGTTGTGTTATATTTTTGCCTGAAAAACCTACTGGCTTATATAAAGGCTTGTCTATACATGTATCTTATTACCCGATGTTTTTGTTTTCATTCTTAAACAATGCATCATGATAATATAAAGTGTTTAAAGTGTTTTATAGAATACCCAATAAACCCAATAGAATACCCAATAAACCCAATAGAATACCCAATAAACCCAATAGAATACCCAATAAACCCAATAGAATAACCCAATAAACCCAATAGAATACCCAATAAACCCAATAGAATACCCAATAAACCCAATAGAATACCCAATAAACCCAATAGAATACCCAATAAACAATGCATCATGATAATATAAAGTGTTTAAAGTGTTTTATAGAATACCCAATTCATTTCAGGAGAGTTTAAGTTTTTTTTAGTTTGTTCCTTAGCCCTCCATCAAGCTTAAAATTACACCCACTAGATCCCCTTTCAAGATAAACTTGTACATTTTTCGGTAGAATAAATGAGTCAGGACGAGTGTCCATGCTTTAATCCACTATACCACGGCGTGATAAAGGATACTTAATCTTTTCCTATTTATCCTGATTTTTGTTTTCAAATTTGTATGCAAAACGATATTTACACACGGCTTATATGTACCAGTTTTGTTACAGTATACATGTTAAAAATTGCACACTGTGAAATATGGTTGAGTATCAGGTGTAGTGGTGTGGAGTGACCGTCGGGGGAAGCCAAGATCGAGGCAGCCATCTTGCCCAGCCGGAGATACGTCCCTGAGTAGCGTCGACCAGGGCCAGCAAGAGTTCATTGAAGACTGCAACCACTCCAGGAACGAGGAACAGGATTTGGAATACGAAGCGCATGAACCAGTAGTGAACGACCTGGCTCTTATACATTCGCTGCTTGAACTGCGGAATGCTTAGTCCCAATATATCGGCCAAGAAACACGTCATAGACAGGGTGGACAGACCGGGGATAATTGTCCTCATGCCTTCTATGAGAGACTTGCACATGTGTTCGAAGTTCCAGTCACCCGCAGCGATTCCGGGCCTGATGATTCTCTGCTCCATTTCTAAGCAGAGCGCTCGTGTTTCCTCCAGAGTTCCGTTGCAGAAGTTGAACCTGTCGTCCACTCCGAGCAGCCAGCCAATACCTCGCCAGAAATGTATGAAGCCCTCTAGCTCACTCTCACTCGCCCACCACGCTCCCAGTTTGTGTGGATGTCTCACTATTAGTCCCATAAATGCGTACTGAGTGACTGACATATCCCATTGACTTATGTACAGAGTTGGGGTATCTGAATCCTCAACTTTGTAGCCTGTCTTGACTTGAGAACACAAATCACTCCTTAAAGTTGAACTAAATGGACACTTTGGCTCTTTGTGACCTTTCGTATGCACCGTAACTTCATCCACGTGGGGATGATGTTTGGTCGAGCTGAAGAGATTAGCATATTTTTTGTGGAGTGATCGCACACTTTGTATATCCTTATGTGCATCGTCTTCACTGTCCCAAACATCTCCAGAGTACCATCGGATAATGTGTACGATTGTCGATGCGTAGCGCTTTAGTGCCTTGAATGGCGTGTCCGATTTTTCAGAGTAAATTAAGGGTCGTAGGATCCGACTAACGCTGAATATCATTAGTAAAGACAGTAGATCAGAAAGGAAAATACAGAATAGGAACCTTTGATAGAACCGTCGGCCTTGATGAAACAGCTGACGATTGAGCCATGCTGGGGGTTCCGCAGAATTGCCACAGTCACCTGGTTCAACAAGGCCTTCCAGTAATTCTCTCATCCGTAACGATGGCTCACTACTTTGACAGTAATCCCATTTCCCGATGCTATTAATTCCGTATACATCACTTATTCTCTCACGAACATCCCTTACACATGCGTCGTTCGTGTGACTGTGTTGACTGTTTTCCCTTACACATGCGCAGTTCGTGTGACCGTGTTGACTGTTTTCCTTTACACATGCGCCGTTCGTGTGACTGTGTGGACTGTTTTCCCTTACACATGTGCCGTTCGTGTGACTGTGTTGACTGTTTTCCCTTACACATGCGCCGTTCGTGTGACCGTGTTGACTGTTTTCCTTTACACATGCGCCGTTCGTGTGACTGTGTTGACTGTTTTCTCTTACACATGCGTCGTTTGTGTGACTGTGTTGACTGTTATCCCTTACACATGCACCGTACGGGTGACTGTGTTGACTGTTTTCATGTTGTTCTATATGTATTGGTTCATGCATTCCATGTTCACCAGTTCGTCTGTGTATAACCCTTGATGTGTCTTCGGTATTTTCAGTATCTTTCAATTTCAATGGTCCTTGTGTTTCATGATCACTATTTTGACTGTTAATGACTGTTGATGTATCTTCACTACAGTCAACACTTTCCAATCTCAACTGTCCTTGCATATCACAGTCACCAGTTCGTCTGTTAATTATTCTTGGTATATCTTCCGTATTTACCTTAGTTACTCTGGGTATACCTGCCGTATTTTCCTTAACTAATCTGGGTGTATCTGCCGTATTTTCCTTAGTTATTCTGGGTGTATCTGCCGTATTTTCCTTAGTTACTTTGGGTATATCTGCAGTAGTTTCCAGTCTTGAGTATCCTTGAAGAACTTTTTCCTCACCCTGTAGGTAGGTCAATAAGGGGTTGCTGTAGGTGTCCATTCTGGAATACGTCCTTCCTGATTGCTTTGAGCGGCTGGAGTTCTAAGAAGGCTGGGACGGCATATCTGAAAGGGAAAAAAAAAGAGGTATTAATTAAAGCGAGGGGAGAACATACTTTTTTCGACATCAGAATCTTCAACCCAAGAGCACAAACATATCGTGAACGAGGACTCAAGGCGGCATACTTGAGAAACGAAAGTGAGAAGAAACGCGCTTATGAAGAAAGAATATTGAACAGGGATCAAGAGAGCTTTACTCCTCTGGTCTTCTTATCGTCGGGAGGAATGTGACCTTCAACAAGTGTCTTCTATGCCAGATTAGCTGAACAAATATCGGAGAAAAAGCGCCAGCATTGAAGCCAAGTCATAACATGGATGAGATGCCGGCTCTCTTTCTCTCTTCTCAGGTCTGCACTCCTGTGTCTCAGGGGTACAAGGTCCTCCCCGCTACAAAGGACAAGGGTGAGAGACTTGGACTTAGAAATGGCCGTGGCAGAGGGCAGAATTGGGGAACAACTAGGTCGAATTGTGGGAGGTACAAAAAGAGACAGAGTAAAGGGCAAGGGAACGCGAAAGTGGTCCCGGACCCTAAGAACTGGAACTATAAATGTTGTTTCTGTTCGGGCTCTGTCTCGAGTTGGCCACCCTCAGCTATGGGGTATGTGCCTGAGTATATACATACGTACATACATACATACTTACATACATACATACATACATACAAAAAGATAAACTATAAGGGAACTAGAATAAGGTAGATAGTTCACCACTTTCTAATTGTCACTTTAACACAAAAATGAATTAATAATATAATAACATAGAAGGAAACATGCTTACATTATTGATGTTTGTGGACATGCAGTAATGCAAGTAATGGTCGCTCTTCTGTAAATCTAAAAGGGCTTACTTAAGAATGGGAAAGGGGTGGGACCTTCTATTTTTGTTTTTCATTAATATTGTTATTATTTTTATTAATTTTGTTTTATTATTATTATTATTTTTTTAATTAAAAATGTTCTGTGTAATGCAGCATTAAGGGAAGATGGGCCGGTTTTCTGGACCACTTTCTCCCTTGTGTTCAGCCCCATTAGTTTTGAGGTTTTAAGATGTTCGGCCCATTAGTTTGACGATTTCAACATCTTTAACACCATTTCGTTGTACATTTTAAGACCTTTTATGACATTTAACGCCTTACGAGCGGGCCCGTCAGTAACTTCTACTACCCGCCAAGCGGGTGGTTTTACCCTAAACGACCTTGTTTCCGTGCTCTTTTTCATGCATAAACAAGAGCCAGAGCGTAATACAATTATGTATCCCTGAAAGGGCGATAATTGAACTTTCCAATGACACCGAACCATCCTTCTACGACCAGGCGTTCTCTTGCAACGATCGTGCCAAGACGAAGGAAAAATCCCTAAAATACGGTAATTTTCGTACATAATTCCCTGTGCAGCGAGGCAGTGAGTGTGGGTGTGTGTGGAGGCGGGCCCAGTGCTGGCGCGGGACCAGTGCCGGCGCGGGACCCGTGCCGAACGGTCAAAGCCGACCTACGCTCCTCCCACCGCTCGTCTCTCTCTCAGAGCCAAATATTGCTCAAAATTGCACACCGCCTGAAGTCGGTCCCCGCCACATAGTCCTTTCTTCTCTAGACCGACTTAAGTCCGGCGCCGCCAGACAAGGGTTAAGTGTTGATTTTTTTCTGGCGAGCAATAGCGAGCCTCTAATTTTAAGAGGAACAGGCCTTCGGCCGGGGCATTTTTCTACCGAAAAATTTACATATATATCTTGAAAGGAGTTCTAGGGGGTATTATTTTTAACCCTTATTTAGCGGGCTAGGTGGTCTAGTTGACCGTAGCGCCCAGCGAGTTTTGTTTACCCTAAATAGGGTTGTTTACGTGATCATTTTCATGCCTAAATAAGACCCAGAGCGTAAAACAAGTATCTATCCCTGAAAGGGCATAAACAGAGCTTTCCAATGACACCCGAACCATCTTTGTACGACCACTGGTTCTCTTGCAATGATCGTGCAACACGAGTGCAAAAACCCTGTAATTAGGTAATTTCCCTGCATAATTCCCTGTGTAGCGAGTGTGAGGGGGGAGGGAAGGGTGGTTTTCACTTCAGTTGGTCCACCGCGGTGGTGGGCGGCGGTCATAGCCTTCCTACGCTCCTCACACCGCTCAGCTCTCTCTCTCAGCAACATTACATGCTGAAAATGGCGCACGACATAAGTTGTGAACCGCCACTTAGTCCAAATTTATTTCACACGACATAAGTTGCACGCCGCCAATAAGGGGTTAAGCTTGATGGAGGTCTAGCGAGGAAACTAAGCAATAAAGGAATAAATGAATTAATAGACAAAACAAATAATAAATAAATAAATAAATAAATAAATAAGGGCCGATCTCCCCTTAATAAATAAATAAGGGCCCATCTCCCCTTAATTAATAAATAAGAGCCCATCTCCCCTTAATAAATAAATAAGGGCCCATCTCCCCTTAATAAATAAATAAGGGCCCATCTCCCCTTAATAAATAAATAAGGGCCCATCTCCCCTTAATAAATAAATAAGGGCCCACCTCCCCTTAATAAATAAATAAGGGCCCATCTCCCCTTAATAAATAAATAAGGGCCCATCTCCCCTTAATAAATAAATAAGGGCCCATCTCCCCTTAATTAATGAATAAGGGCCCATCTCCCCTTAATAAATAAATAAGGGCTCATCTCCCCTTAATAAATAAATAAGGGCCCATCTCCCCTTAATTAATAAATAAGGGCCCATCTCCCCTTAATAAATAAATAAGGGCCCATCTCCCCTTAATTAATAAATAAGGGCCCATCTCCCCTTAATTAATAAATAAGGACTCATCTCCCCTTCATAAATAAATACGGGCCCATCTCCGCTTAATTAATAAATAAGGGCCCATCTCCCCTTAATTAATAAATAAGGGCCCATCTCCCCTTAATTACTCTTGTTTTCCAGTCTTGAGTATCCTTCAATGGGACTAACTTTTTCCTCACCCTGTAGGTAGGCCACTATAAGGGGTTGCTGTAGGTGTCCATTCTGCAATACGGCCTTCCTGATTGATTTCTCTGAGCGGCTGGATTTTTATGAAGGCTGGGACGGCATAATTATCTGAAAGAGAATAAGAGGTATTAATTAAGGGGGACAGTGGTTATGTGTTGGGGTCTATTTATATACACATTCAATATATTCATATATTTTGTTAGTTTCCTCGCTAGACCTTCATCTAGCTTTAAAAAAAAAAAAAAATCCCTAGACCCCCCTTTCAAGATATATTTGTACATTTTTTGGTTGAAAAAAGTCCCGGCCGAATGCCGATTACTCTTAAAATTGCAGGCTCGCTATCGCTCGCAAGAAAAAAATCGACACCTAAATGGCATGAAAGGTCTTAAAATTGACAAAGAAATGGGGTGTAAAGTCTTACAATCGCCAAACTAATGGGCCGAACCTCTTATAAGCTCACAACTAATGGGGCTAAACACGAGGGAGAAGGGGGTCCAAAAATCTCTCTCTCTCTCTCTCTCTCTCTCTCTCTCTCTCTCTCTCTCTCTCTCGGACCGTGTAAGTCCTTCTTTTTGTATTTATCCGTTGTACAAATCTCTCACTCTCACACACACACACTCTCTCTCTCTCTCTCTCTCGTGCATATGGTTCCCAGATGTTGTTTTGGTTCAAGGTGGGGTGCGGGTGCGGGGGGGATACCTTGTTCCCCCCCCCCCCCCTCCCTTATAAATATACCCCAAGAGAAGTTTATTTGCTTGTTTATTCATTCATTCAGTACCGGTGACGTCCTTTTCACCATATGCTGGCAACTAGTAGACGATTGTATTCAGCTTAGGAAGGACGTCTAGTGATAATAAGGCTTCAATGTATCCCAACCAACCCCTTTCACTACCACAGATCCTTCCTAAGCTGCATAATGTCGTCTAAATATAGCCATAATAAAATATAGCTCACGTCGCTGGTACTTAAAGGGTTAATCTTTCTATATATTTTTTTAGTTTCCTCCCTATATCTCAATGGAGCTTAAAAAAACACCCCCTAGATCCCCCTTCAAGATAATTTTGTAAATTTTTCGATAGAAAAATGTCCCGCCTCTTAAAATTACAGGCTAGGTATTGCTCGGCAGGAAAAACTCGACACCTAAATGGGACGAAAGGTCTTAAAATCGCCAAACTAATGGGCCGAAAGTCTTAAAATCTGAAAACTAATGGGGCTAAACATGAAGAAGAAGGGGGACCAGAAAAACGGCCCATCTCCATAGCCCGTTTTTTTAAGCTAGCAAGAAATTCATGCTCATCTGTATCTTAGGCCAGTTAACCCTTTCAAGATCCAATACGCATTTCCTTTCTTTGTCCTGGTTATTATTATACGATTTTATTGAGATTAGGAAGGGTATATGGAAGTCAAAGGGTTGATCGAGATAGTCTCTACCCTGTTAATGCCCACAGATCCTTCCTAAGTTGCATAACATCGTCTAATGATTGCCAAAAATAAACTGCTAAAACGCGTCAGAGCTTCAAAGAGTTAAGGGGGAGGTAGTTGCCTTTTCTCCCTCATATTTAGTACCATTAGCTTTGAGATTTTAAGACGTTCGTTACTTTAATTTGGCGATTTTAAGAAATGTTTGCTCCATTTCTTTGTAAATTTAAAGATCGTTCGTGTCGATTTTTTCCTGGCGAGCGATAGCGAGCCTGTAGGCCTAATTCTAGGAGGAATTGGCCTTCGGCCGGGACATTTTTCTACCGAAAAATGTACAAATTTATCTTGAAGGGGGGTCTTGCGGTTGTTTTTTAAAAGTGTGATGGAGTTCTAGGGAGGAAAGTAGAAACTAAATAAATAACTGATAAATAGACCAACAAAAACAGCCACTAGCCCCTTTAGAACAACACACATATTACTAACAAACAAATCATAGCTCTCTGATTGTTTATATATTTCTTTGTTTGTCATTCATCAACCCTCAATGTTTCCTGAGTGGATGTTACGCTCTAGAATGTCAAAGAAAATAAGATAGTTAGCCCATAAGGATGAAGAGAAAACGTTTTTTAATCATTAGAGAAAATAATTTTTTAAGGGTGGTCTTAGATAATTTTCAATAATTGCACCCACCCACCCTACCCTACATCAGAGGAAAATCAATCACTGACACCCATGTATGTACCCCTATTAGAGTACTTTGGGTTCACGTCTATACCCCCCCCCCCTCCCTCCCTCTCTCTCTCTCTCTCTCTCTCTCTCTCTCTCTCTCTCTCTCTCTCTCTCTCAACACTTCGAAAAGTAGCTAAGAGGTGCCGTTGTAAAGGCTTAAGGGGAGGTATTTCGTTTTTCTGGACGTGTATCAAAGTGTGTGTACCTTTCTCCCTCGTATATATTAATCCCTCAAGACCTTCACCTGACCTTTCACACACACACACACACACACACCTCCCCGTGGCGTAACTGATAGCGCGTCTGGCTCACAACCAGAAGGTCCCGGGTCCGAGACCCGGGCGGGGAAGAGACATTTGGGCAAGTCTCCTAACGGTGTAGCCTCTGTTCACCTAGCAGTATAAATAGGAACCTGGTATAAGTGGACGAAGTTGTGATGTCCCATCTGGGGTTGGTGATCGGTTACAAGGTGAGATGGGTATCGTACTGGTCAACCTAAGCTACTGGTCAACCTAAGCCTTCGGGTGAGACTGGTACCGTAGTGAGAATGGTACCGTACAGATTAACCCTAAGCCTTCGTTTCCAGATGTCGCCAATTGGCTAAAAATACAGACTATACACACATCCACAGCCATTCCAACGATACATAAACACTTAGCATGCATTTCACGCAATACATTCCCAGTTTAGGAGGCGCGATAATAATGAGCTTAGCTCGCATTGCGTGGATTCCCCTTGACGAACAAGCAAGTGAATACACACACACACACACACACACACACACACACACACCCACACACAGCCCGTAGCCTAGTAGGTAGAGCTCTCGTCTCACACACGAGGGGTCGGGGGTTCAATCCCCGGCCGGGCGGAGACAAATTGGGCTTGTCTCCTTTCATGTGTTAGCCTCAGTTCACCTAGCTGTAAATAGGTACCTGGAATAAGTGGACGACGTTGTGACGTCCCATCTGGGGTTGGCAAAAATGGTACAAGGCGAGATGGGTATCATATGGTTCACCTAAGCTGATGGCTACCTAAGCCTTCGGGCGAGATGGTACCGTCTATAGTGAGAATGGTACCATACAGATCCACCCTAAGCCTTCGTTTCCGATGTCGCCAATTGGCTAAAATACAGACTACACACACATCCACAGCCATTCCAACAGTACATAAAAAACACTTAACATGCATTTCACGCAATACATTCCCAGTTAAGGAGGCGCGATAATAATGAGCTTAGCTCGCATTGCGTGGATTCCCCTTAATAATAATAATAATAATAGTTCTTAAAGCTAGCGCATGCTAAGCTAGCTAAGGATAGCTCAATAAGGCCGATTAGGCGTATTTCCATTGGGGTCCTGTACTACTACCCCATCCCTTTGCTCATGAGGGATGGTAACGACTCAGTGCTTGTGAAAAATCTTTAATGCGCCGAGCGTGGGCGCGAACCCGGGCCTTCTGGGTGGAAGTCCGAGACGCTAGTCACTACACCAAGCGAGCCGCTTGACGAACAAGTAACTGAGTAATACACACACATATCAAGATAAGTTTGTACATTTAAAAATATCCCGGCCAAAGGCCGGTTCCTCCTAAAATTAGACTCGCTATCGCTCGTCAGGGAAAAATTCGACACCTGAATGACACGAAAGGTCTTAATATTAACAAAGAAATGGGGCGAAAGGTCTTAGAATTGACAAACTCATGGGGCGAACGTCTGAAATTCTCAACATTTATGGGGCAAAACAATAGGAAGAAGGGGGTCCATAAAAAACAAGCACCTCGCCCTTAACCTTCTGAGGATCATGAGGACGCGTTTTGGCAGTTTATTCTGGCTATCAGTAGAGGGTTTGCTACAGCTTAGGAAGGATCTGAGAGCATGAACAAGGTTAAGGGGAGATATCCACTTGAGGGATATTTTTCTTGACCCCTTTCTCCCTCATGCTTAGCCCCATTGTTTTTCTAATTTTAAGACGTTTGCCCCCATTATTTTGACGATTTTAAGGACTTTCAACCCATTTCTGTCAATTTTAAGACCTTTCGTGCCATTTAGGTGTCGATTTTATCCTGGCGAGCGATAGCGAGCCTGTAATTTAAGAGGAACCGGCTTTCAGCCGGGACATTTTTCTACCGAAAAATGTACAAATTTATCTTGAAAGGTAGTCAAGGGGGTGTAATTTCAAGCTTGATGGAAGTCTGAGAAACACACTAAAAACCTCCCCTTAAGGCAATCTCCACTAACCCTCTGACTTCCACATACCCTTCCTAATCTGAATAAAATCGTCTAGTGATAGCCAGGATACACTGCCAAATTACGTCATAATCCTCAAGGGTGTGCTTTGTAAGAATGTACAGTCGGGCTAATAAGTGATGTTTTGGCACCAATTATGTTTCGATCGATAATTGGTATCGGCAATATTTACACATGATTTCTTCTTTTTGAGTGAGATATACCAACATGTTCCTACACTTACCCACCCAATTCAACATCTGACAGACATTAATTAAAACCCTTTAACGCACAGGACGCGATTTGAGCCTATTCTGGGATACTTTAAAGCCTTTGTGACCATCAGGGGTGTTTAGAAACCTTTAGTTTAGTTACTTTAACCTCTGTAGTTGCCTTTGAGTTAGCTGTGGGCAGAAAACTAATTTTGGAGAGGTAATTAAAAGAGTGAGAGAACTGTATTTCTGATTGCTAATCGGCAACCCCTGCGTCCACACGTGCGTGAAAGGGTTACAGCACAGAGCGAGCCAAACGTAATGACAGGTGCGACATGACTTATTAGCGCCACCGTACCGTTAAGGGGAGGTTTTTAGTGTGTATCCTAGACTTCCATCAAGCTTGAAATTACACCCCCTTGACCCCCTTTCAAGATAAATTTGTACATTTTTCGGTAGAAAAATTTCCAGGCCGAAGGCCGGTTCCTCTTAAATTACAGGCTCGCCATCGCTCGCCAGGAAAAAATCGACACCTAAATGGCACGCAAAGTCTTAAAAGTGACATAAATGGGGTGACAGTTCTTAAAATCGTCAAACTAATGGGGCGAACGTCTTAAAATCTCAAAAGCAATGGGGCTAAACATGAGGGAGAAAAGGGTAAAGAAAAAAATCCCTCAAGTGGAAATCTCCCCTCAAGCCGGTATCACACGAGCGCTTTTTCACTCAACATTTATCCTCAACACTGGTCTGGCAGCTTATGAGGTTAACATTTAAAATATTTCGGTCACCTTAACTTATCTATCATCAGTCTAGTTTCCGATACCAGTGCCAAATATTCCAGAAATGTTGCCAGAAAAATTTTGATCATCGAATGTTGATTAAAAAGGCTCTCGTGTGATACCGGCTTTATCTAGTTGAACTATATTACTATATTACTCTATTCATTGTAATCAGGCCAAAAATCTCGACCACTAACCTCAAGAACTATAAAAATCTTGACCACTAACCTCAAGAACTATAAAAATCTCGACCACTAACCTCAAGAACTATAAAAATCTCGACCACTAACCTCAAGAACTAAACAAATATCGACCACTAACCTCAAGAACTAAAAAAAATCTCGACCACTAACCTCAAGAACTATAAAAATCTCGACCACTAACCTCAAGAACTATAAAAATCTCGACCACTAACCTCAAGAACTAAAAAAAATTCGACCACTAACCTCAAGAACTATAAAAATCTCTACCACTAACCTCAAGAACTATAAAAATCTCGACCACTAACCTCAAGAACTAAAAAAAAATCGACCACTAACCTCAAGAACTAAACAAATATCGACCACTAACCTCAAGAACTAAACAAATCTCGACCACTAACCTCAAGAACTAAACAAATCTCGACCACTAACCTCAAGAACTATAAAAATCTCGACCACTAACCTCAAGAACTAAAAAAATCTCGACCACTAACCTTAAGAACTATAAAAATCTCGACCACTAACCTCAAGAACTAAAAAAATATCGACCACTAACCTCAAGAACTAAAAAAATATTGACCACTAACCTCAAGAACTATAAAAATATCGACCACTAACCTCAAGAACTAAAAAAATCTCGACCACTAACCTCAAGAACTAAAAAAATCTCGACCACTAACCTCAAGAACTAAACAAATATCGACCACTAACCTCAAGAACTAAAAAAATCGCGACCACTAACCTCAAGAACTAAAAAAATCTCGACCACTAACCTCAAGAACTATAAAAATCTCGACCACTAACCTCAAGAACTAAAAAAATATCGACCACTAACCTCAAGAACTAAAAAAATCTCGACCACTAACCTCAAGAACTAAAAAAATCTCGACCACTAACCTCAAGAACTAAACAAATATCGACCACTAGCCTCAAAAACTAAAAAAATCTCGACCACTAACCTCAAGAACTAAACAAATCTTGACCACTAACCTCAAGAACTAAAAAAATCTCGACCACTAACCTCAAGAACTATAAAAATCTTGACCACTAACCTCAAGAACTAAAAAAATCTCGACCACTAACCTCAAGAACTAAAAAAAATCTCGACCACTAACCTCAAGAACTAAAAAAATCTTGACCACTAACCTCAAGAACTATAAAAATCTTGACCACTAACCTCAAGAACTAAAAAAATCTCGACCACTAACCTCAAGAACTATAAAAATCTCGACCACTAACCACAAGAACTATAAAAATCTCGACCACTAACCTCAAGAACTAAAAAAATCTCGACCACTAACTTCAAGAACTAAAAAAATCTCGACCACTAACCTCAAGAACTAAAAAAAATCTCGACCACTAACCTCAAGAACTAAAAAAAATCTCGACCACTAACCTCAAGAACTATAAAAATCTTGACCACTAACCTCAAGAACTATAAAAATCTCGACCACTAACCTCAAGAACTATAAAAATCTCGACCACTAACCTCAAGAACTATAAAATTTCGACCACTAACCTCAAGAACTAAAAAAATCTCGACCACTAACCTCAAGAACTAAAACAATCTCGACCACTAACCTCAAGAACTAAAAAAAATCTTGACCACTAACCTCAAGAACTATAAAAATCTCTACCACTAACCTCAAGAACTATAAAAATCTCGACCACTAACCTCAAGAACTATAAAAATCTCGACCACTAACCTCAAGAACTATAAAAATCTCGACCACTAACCTCAAGAACTATAACAATCTCGACCACTAACCTCAAGAACTAAAAAAAATCTCGACCACTAACCTCAAGAACTATAAAAATATCGACCACTAACCTCAAGAACTAAAAAAAAATATCGACCACTAACCTCAAGAACTAAAAAAATATCGACCACTAACCTCAAGAACTAAAAAAAAATCTCGACCACTAACCTCAAGAACTAAAAAAATATCGACCACTAACCTCAAGAACTATAAAAATCTCGACCACTAACCTCAAGAACTAAAAAAATATCGACCACTAACCTCAAGAACTATAAAAATATCGACCACTAACCTCAAGAACTATAAAAATCTCGACCACTAACCTCAAGAA
>JBAKBP010014938.1:45000-57238 GCA_037953745.1 Lithodes maja
GAATAAATAAAGATTGTTAAATGCTTTATTACACTTATGGGGCCCACCTCGCTTTTGTTTTCTCTTTCTCTCCCTCTCTTTTTGGCTTGAATCCATTCGGCCCCATTCACCCTACTGTTTTAAGACGTTTACCCCCATATAGGTGTCAACATTTGCCGTGAGCCAGCATATATATATTTTTGTTTTCATAGCAAGCTAAACTTGTACATTTTTCGATAGCAAAATGTCTCCGGCGAAGCCTGATTTCTCCATACAATTCTGGCTCGCTATCGCTCGCCAGGAAGCAATCGACACCTGGCTGGGGATAATCGTCTTAAAACAGTAGGCTGAATGGGGCCGGATGGATACAAGTCAGAGAGAGAGAAAAGGAGAGACATAAAAATAGCCGGTGACCCCCCCTTAGTGCAGAGTGTGTCAAATACTATTTACTCTCTTCTTGAACTCCTTTACTTCTGACAACATAGGAGAGACGTTTGTTCCAGGTAGAGCAGATATCTTTAGGGGACAGGGGTCATTGTTGGGGTCTAACTATTTATATTCATTTATCTTTTAGTTTCCTCGCTAGACCTTCATCAAGCTTAACAAAAACACGCACTCCCTATACCCCATTTCAAGTTAAATTTGTACATTTTTCGATAGAAAAATGTCCCGGCCGAAGGCCTGATAGGATGCTAATGAACTTATTCCGACAACTGTACCTCTTTTTATTGATGGGTCCATGAGAGAGAGAGAGAGAGAGAGAGAGAGAGAGAGAGAGAGAGAGAGAGAGAGAGAGAGAGAGAGAGAGAGAGAGAGATAAAAATAAACTGAGCAAGAAAGACAAGAGAGAGAGAGAGAGAGACAGAGAGAAAAAAACAAAGTAAGTAAGACAAAGAGAGAGAGAGAGAGAGAGAGAGAGAGAGAGAGAGAGAGAGAGACAGACAGACACAGACAGACAGACAGACAGACAGACAGACATAAAAATAAACTGAGACAAGAGAGAGAGAGAGAGCAGAGAAAGAAAGAGAAAAGAGAAAGAGAGAGATTGAGAGAGAGAGAGAGAGAGAGAACTAGGGCAGGGGGGTAGAGTAAATAATGGGATACGGTACGGTAGTGATATATGGAATGAGATAGAGAGGACCACACACACACACACACACACACACACACACACACACACACTCACATACACACCCCCACACCCACACTTCCCTCTTCCCTCGCCCTTGCCTTTATTGACTTCAGGAAAGCATTTGACCTTGTTGACCACACCATCATCATCAACAAGGCCATAAAGTTGGGGCTACATCCTACCCTGGTTGCGTGGTTGACCGACTTCCTTAGTGACAGACGACAAGCAGTGCGATACCAAGGCTTCATCTCCACCTTCCTAGACATCACATGTGGAGTCCCACAGGGCACAAAGATGGGGCCTCTATTGTTCCTCATCTTGATTAATGATGCCCTAAAGGACACCCCATTCCACTGGAAGTACGTACAAAGTACAAAGGAGTACAAAGGAAATCAAGCAACAACAGATCCAGTGACCCTTCTAGGTTGCTTGTCCTCCAAAACACTGAGGATCAAGTGTCCAAACAGTGGTTTAGAGTGGGTAAGGGAACATTGGAAAGGGAATTACTGCCCTGGAACTAATGTCCGTGGCAGGATTAGGAAGTTAGTAGGGGACAGATGGGTTAGTAACTGAGGGGGGGATAAAATAAAGTTATTCATTTACAAACGCAGTCAGTCGCGGGTTTGATGCGAGATATTTGTCTAGGCGGAGTTTAAATGAATCAACGGTGATGCAGTCTATAACGTTTCGGGGAAGCCCATTCCACAAGTTGACAACTCGATTGAAGAAGAAATTCTTAGATTCGTGCGAGTTAAAAGATTTACCAATAATTTTGCAACCGTTTCCCCGCGTGTAATTAGATTGGTCGATAGTGAAGTACTTACTACAGTTCATATTGTCGATGCCTTTGATGATTTTGAACACTTGAATTAAGTCACCTCTTAATCTGCGCTGGGTTAAAGGAAATAGATTTAATTCTCTAAGACGCTCTTCGTATGGTTTGTTCTTTAGGCTAGGTATCATTTTGGTAACTCTACGTTGAACTCGTTCTAGCTTGTTTATATCTTTTTGGTAATAAGGGCACCAGGATTGAACGCAGTATTCAAATGACCTGCCTATAAAGCCAATTATTTTGTTTGCCTTCTTAACAACTTCTGAACATTGTTGACTCGGTTTTAGGTTACTCGATATTGTTACTCCCAGATCGGTTTCTCTGTTTACATTCTTAAGCTGAGTGCCATTCATCGAATAGTTTGCTTTCTCATTTAGGTATCCGATATGTAGTACTTTACATTTATCCGCATTGAAACTCATTTGCCAAATTTGGGCCCAACATGACAATGTATCTAGATTGTGTTGCATATCGTCAACTTGTTCTTTTGAGAGTACGCTATTTGCAATTTTTGTATCGTCAGCAAATTTTGAGATTGTACAGGTGAGACCCTCATCTATGTCGTTGATGTAAATTAGAAAGAGAATTGGTCCTAGTACCGATCCCTGGGGTACCCCGCTACTTACATTGGTCCATTTTGATGCCTTACCGTTTATGACTACTCTTTGCTTTCTGTCGCTGAGCCAATTTTCTATCCATTTCAACACACCGTCTTGTATTCCATGCGCTTTTAGTTTTAGCAGTAAACTTTTGTGGGGAACTTTGTCAAAGGCCTTTTGAAAATCAAGGTATATAATATCTACAGCTTTACTCTCATCGTAGAGGTTGAGGATATCGTGGAAGAAGTCTAAGAGGTTTGTTAAACAGGAACGTTTTTTACGAAAGCCGTGTTGAGTATCTTTAAGTATGTTATTTTCCTCTAAGTGATTTACGAGTCTGTCTCGTATGACCGTTTCTAGCATTTTACATACAACTGAGGTTAAGCTAATTGGACGATAGTTACTGGATAGGGATTTGCTGCCTTTTTTGAATATCGGTGTTACGTTGGCTAGCTTCCACTGATCGGGCATAGTTCCAGACTGCAAGGATTTATTGAATAGTAATGTCAGTGGTTTAGAGAGCTCATCCTTAGCTTCCTTTAGAACTCTAGGCGAGATTGTATCAGGTCCAGGCGTTTTATTTACCTTGAGTTTATCTAAACAATTCAATACTTCTCTCTCTGTAACGGTGATATTGCTTAAAACATCTGAATTATCAATCTGAATCAGCGATGGTGTAGGGATATCACTGAGGTCTTCTGTTGTAAAAACTGATGCAAAGAAGGTATTGAGGGCATTACTCATTTGTTCTTCGTCTTTGGTGTATTCTCCATTTTCATCGACTAACGGTCCAACAGTTGAAGTAACTACTTTTTTCTTTCTGATATAACTATAGAATTCTTTCGGGTTTGTTTTACTTTGATTCGCAATATGTAACTCTAAGGTCTTTTTACTTTGCTTAATTAACTTTTTGGCTTTGCGTCGTAGCTCTACAAATTTCAGCCGTTCTTCGTCATTTTGTGAGGATTTTAATCTATCATTAGCAAATTTTTTAGCAAGCAGGCAGTTTGAAATATCTTTATTCCACCATTTGGGCTTATTATTATGGCCTGGACGCCGAGTTTTCGATGGTATGCAGTCACTGCTTTTAGGTAAGTGGCTTCGAATAACTTCCAAGATGTATTTATGTCGTTATTGTGAATTAAAAAAGCTCCAGTCAGTTTCTTTAAACATAGCTCTAAGTTTATGGAAGTTTGCTTTCTTGAAATTAGGGACTTTTTCGATGCTACTATTTGGTTCGTTACTAGTAAACTTTAAAGTGAAAGTTATCGTATGATGGTCGCTGTTACTGAATTCATCACCAACATTCAAATTCTCTATTAATTCTTCTTTTGTTGCAAGTACAATGTCAAGAACGTTATTACCACGGGTCGGCGTTCCAACAAATTGATAAAGCGAACTCTCTTGCAAGTTCGTATACAAGTCATGTCCGGAGTGTGAAGTAAGAGTATCGCCCCACTTGGTCACAGGTAAATTAAAGTCACCAAAAATTACGGTATCTTGTGAGTTACTTACATCTGCAATTTGTTCGTAAATTTCTCGGTCAGTTTGCACTGATTGAGCTGGAGGTCTGTATATTAATGCAAGTATTATTTTGGTACCTTTATTATTCTTTATTAGCACAAAAGATGCGTCGACGTTCACAATTTGAGGTTTTGAGAAGAGGGTAGGGTTAAGACTTTCTTTGATATAAAGTAAAACGCCACCTCCATTTCGATTTATTCGGCTTTTCTCAAACATTACATAACCGGGAAGTGAATACTCTGCTAAAAAGTCTCTATCTTCTGTATTGAGCCAAGATTCTGTTATGCCAATCACATCATAATTTTCTGTAAACACTAGCTCCTCTAAATCTGAAAATTTATTGCGTATGCTACGAGCGTTTGCATAGAAAACCTTTAAATTTGTTATTTTAGAACTCACGGAACGCGCTTTAATAATATTTTTGGTTCTTGTCGGATCTACATTTATGTTCATGGCTGTCCTCGGTCCTCGCTGTCTCCGGTCCTTATCGCTGGTGGTCCTCGGTTGCCTCTGTTTTTTTCTTGGCGTTGGATGATTGATGTCACTGCTGCTTCTTCTCGGATGGCGTTTTTTGATCCATGGCTGCGGACTGCTTCGTGTAGGAGACGACCCATGCGTGCTGAACCCACAGGGTTTAGATGAGTGCCATCCTTGCGGAACAGAGTAGGCTGGTTGTAGAAGTTGTCCCAGAGGTTGATGAATTCAACTTCTTCCCTCAGACACAAATGTTTTAGTCGGCTATTTGTGCTGAAGGCCTTGTCGTAGAATTTGTCAGGTGCGTCGATCTTGGGGAGAATGCCTGAGATGATGATATTCCTTGACTTGTTTTTGTAGTGCTGGATCATCTTGCGATATTTCTCCATCAACTCTTCGGATCTGGTGCGCATGACGTCATTTGAACCAGCATGGATGACAAAAAGGGTATTTTCATTTGCATCCTTTGTGGTATCTTCGAAGGCTTCCACAATGTCGTCCAGTCCAGCTCCTGGGATGCAAAATCTTTTTTGTTGATTTGGGACTCTGTCGCAGAACTCTTCGACCTGTCCTCGTAGGATGGAATCCCCAACAAGCCTGGTCTCTTCTGGTTCGTCTTCCATCTCTACCAATATCTCAAATCTGTTTGACATTGTGACTGGTAGATGAGACCTTTTCTGCGTTGGCCGTGCACCGTTCCTCACTGGTGTAAATCCGGAAACCTGTGGTGGCGGGACTCTACGTACAGGTCGGGGAGAGGAGTGGTTAGAACGGGGGCGAGGGGTTGGTACTGTTCGTGCTAGCAGGCTTCTTGCACGAGGAGTGGGGGAGAGACTAAGGTGAACAGGGCGGCTGTCTTGGTTTGATGTCGGCTCAGGTTCGTCAGAAGCATCTGCTGCAGTGTCTACTGCAGGTGTTGGATTGTTGGCAGATGACGTTGGGGCGGTGGTGGATGCTGGAGTTGAAACAATTTGAGTTAGTGATACTCCAATGTTGAGTGTTACAAACTCTTGGAGTGATTCCAGCTTCCTGGTGAGGGCGTTGATCTTGTTGAGGGCTTCATCCAATTTTGCTGTCAAATCCTCTCGTTGCTGGCAGAGTCGGCAGACTTGTGGATCGGCAGGAGCAAACATGGAAGCACCAAACCTACTGGCGCAGTTCGTACAGGCACGAGGCATGGTGACGATCACTTTCTTCAGTTCACTTCACTCACTTAAAAACACTTAATTCACTTTAAAAACACTAAACTCACTTTAAAAACACTTCACTCCCTTCAGGTCGCTTCACTTACTTAAATAGGCCTAACCAAAAACAAAAATGTTGAAATACACACAAATAGGTTATCAGCGGTGATAGCCTAACCAAAAATTAAAACAAAACAAAATTAAATTTGAATACGCAGTGATAGCCGAACCGAAAACAATTTTATGTTTATTTAAACAGAAATAGGCCACCAGGGGTTATAGCCTATCCTAACCGAAAACAAAAATTATGAACTACCGGTACGCAGAAATAGGCCACCAGCGGTGATAGCCTAACTGAAAATTTAAAAATTGAAGTACGCAGAAATAGGCCACCAGGGATGATAGCCTAGACTAACTGAAAACAAAAATAACCGAAAACAAAAATTATGAAATACCGGTACGCAGAAATAGGCCACCAGCGGTGATAGCCTAGACTAACCGAAAACAAAAATAACCGAAAACAAAAATTATGAAATACTGGTACGCAGAAATAGGCCACCAGCGGTGATAGCCTAACTGAAAATTTAAAAATTGAAGTACCGTACGCAGAAATAGGCCACCAGGGATGATAGCCTAGACTAACCTAAAACAAAAATAACCAAAAACAAAAAAGTATGAAATATGCAGAAGTAGGCTACCAGGGGTGATAACCTACCTAAAAAAGCAAAACAAATATATATATATATATAATAGAATATGTAACTAAATATACAATTCACCAAATAGAGATTATATAAAAATAAAGTGTAACTGCACACAAGGGGTTAATATACTGTATCAACAGATGGCGCTGGTGTCACTGTAGGCTAGTCAAGCAGGATTATATTTAGATAAACAAAGTTATCAGTCAAAGGTTACTACAGTACAAGATCATGCAAGCAACAACTAAAATTACAGATATATATAGCTACAGTAGGATACTGAATACGATAACTACTAGAGTTAATAAGAAAATACAAAGCTAGGTCGATTAGAGGTGCGCGTGCGTCGTCTGCTACAAGCTAGGATAACAAATGTAAACAACAATGTTTATCAGTCAGAAAAGCAATAAAATAACATACACGGCAACTACAGAACTATGTGGAGGTTAAACAAGCACTTAACTACTGTTCATGCAATGAATAAAGGGAATTGGGATATGAAATACTCAAATTATGATCGAGTTTTCTCAGTGGCGATGCGGAGCTGTTGGCGATGCTAAAACCAGTGTGTGTGTGTACGTGGACGACTCGACAGTCGGCATTACTGTCGATAACACCTCCCCTAACTATGACCCCCTACAAGACATCCTCGACCGTCTTCAAGCCTGGACCACAGACAATCATGTGACTATCAATCATGACAAGACAGTGGTCATGCACATCAACACTTTCGTTACCGACCTTCCTCCACCCACTGTCACAATTGGTCCTCATCCGCTTCAGCTTGTTGAGTCCACCAAACTCCTCGGAATCACTGTGGACAACAAACTGAACTGGAAGAAACATGTAACTACCACAGTCAGAACCGCCACTTACAAGTTGTTTATGCTAAGGCGGTTGAGATCTCTGGGGGTGCCGGAGAATGAGCTGAAGAGTATATATAACACCTTCATACTCCCTAAGCTCACCTACGCCTCTCCCGCGTGGTCCTCCTCTCTAACCCTAACACAACAACGTCAACTGGAGAGAGTTCAGAGGAGGGCATGCAGGATCATCCTGGGTGGCACATATCCAGGGTACGAGGAAGCTCTCACCACCCTTAGCATACCTGCACTCTCAACCCACCACTACAACACACTCAAACAGTTTGCATCTAAGCTGCTTGTTCACCCACGACACAGAAACTTACTTCCACCAGACGCCCCTAGACCTACACGTGCAGCTCGTCATTTCAACACACTCCAACCAATAAGAGCAAGAACTGACAGATATAAAAATAGTCCTATCCCAACCATTTTTTAATATTATTAATAATGTGTAATAACGGCCTGTCACACCATATATACGCGCCCACCTTTAATAATATATGCATAAGTGTGTGTGCGTGTGTGTATTAGAATATAATTATGTATGTATTTGCTTGAGTTTGTTTATGTATATGTGTATATATGTATCTATGTATGTGCAGTATATGTGTATGTATGTGTGCGTATAATTATGTGTATGTATGTATGCGTTATTTATGTATATATATATGTGTCTATAGTGTATACTGTTTGTGGTTCGAGCCCGGCTGAGAGTATCAGGTAGGATAAGAGAAGAGCATATAAGCATGTAATGTGCATATATTTATGTATATGTATGTCTGTGTGTATGTGCTGTCAATGGTTCGAGCCCGGTTGAGAATATAAGGTATATAATATATATATGTACTGTACGTGTATTTATATGGTCATATGCACATATGTATGTAAGTATACGTACATATTATGAGCGAGAACATATTGCTCACTAGCGCAACTTCTGATTATAAATCTATGCATAAGCATTATCTATTATTAAATGTTCGCGTATCTTCATCCATGTATTTCCACCCTTAACAATAGAACGCCCAGCTCTTCCATATTTCGCCTTCTGTCACACACACACACACACACACACACACACACACACACACACACACACACACACCTACACTACCGAGGATTAACCTCCCATTGTAGTACCTGCACCCTCTTTACCCTGACCATACCAAAACAGTTTCTGTATGTATGTATGTTTGTGTGCATACGTGAGCGTTTGTGTATACGGACATGTGCACACTTACTGCATGTTCTTATGTTCCTATATATGTATGTATATGTATGTGCGCACGTACGTGTATATACGTATGTTCTGTATATGAGTAAGTAAATAAAAGTGTATATGTACTGTATATGACTTACTCTCATGGTTATTTTATGATAATTTGTATTCTGCACATGCATCATTATTGTAGTTATTTATTTTGTTTGTAAACTAAGCTTACCATCCTCATATCTGTACATCTCATGTTCATCCACTAAATTGTAAAATGTGTATTTTCAGCTCATGAGGCTGCCATTCTTTAATAAACCGTTTATTATTATTATTATTATTATTATTATTACACCCACACACACTCACACATACACACAGAAACACTTACACAAACACACCACACACACATAAAAAAAAAAAATCTCATACACACACACACACACACACACACACACACACACACACACACACACACACACACACACACACACACACACACACTATGACCAGAAAAAGAAACCTTCAATAAAGATCAACTAAATTTCTCAAGAGGAAAATACCAAGAGTTGAGACAATTTTGTTGAGATGTTGAATGGGATGAAATATTACCTATACACGATGTTGACAAGCAATATGAAGCTTTGTGTGAAGTATATAAGAGTGGAGTGGAGAAATATATCCCAACTGTAAAAGATCTACCAATAAAGAAAAATGACTGGTTCAACAGAAGATGCAGGATTGCTAAGGAAAAGATTATGTACTCTGGAAAAGATATAATTATGTACTCTGGAAAAGATATATGTACTCTGGAAACGATATATGTACTCTGGAAAAGATATATGTACTCTGCAAAAGATATATGTACTCTGGAAAAGATATATGTACTCTGGAAAAGATATATGTACTCTGGAAAAGATATATGTACTCTGGAAAAGATATATGTACTCTGGAAAAGATATATGTACTCTGGAAAAGATACAGAAGACGCCAAAGTAATCAATCATGTCGGTTCCATGTCACTTCAACCAGTAGTCCATTTCAACCAGTAGCTCTCAACCAGTGCCAAATTAACCCAGACCAACCAAACCAGTGCCAACATATAGTACTAACCTAACCTAACCGTATTGGTTGATCTGGTACTGGTTGAGAGCTACTGGTTGAAATGGTCTACTGGTTGAAGTTGACCGGTTATCAATCATGTCATATATATAAAAGTGGCTAGCAATGAATACACGAGGGTGAGAAGCGAAGAGGAGGAAAACGTTGAGAAAGGTATAATACTCCAAAGGTAAAGATGAACCAAATATCCTTTATGGTTATTAAGAATATGTACAGTCGCGCTAATAAGTCATGTCTCGGCACCAAGTATGTTCTGATCAATAATTGGTTTCAGCAATATCTAAACTTCATTTCTTCATATCGAGTGAAATATACAAACATATTCCTACACTTACCCACCCTATTCAACATATGACAGACATTAATACAACGCAGAGCGAGCCAAACGTAATGACAGCTGGGACATGACTTATTAGCGCGACCGTACCAATGGCAAAGTGTTTGACAAGGAAGAAGATAATTATGTGCGACATTTTGAATACAACATTCCAGTCTGTATTTGTGAATGACGAAGGATCAGATAACCAGTATGCAGATGATGTTGAAAGTTTGGTGTCTGAGGGAGATTCTGGATATGATGTTGCAGGTGAATAAAAGGAAGTCTATGGGACCAGAAGATGACATAATTATCTGGCTGGGTGATCAAGGAATGTGCAGAGGAACTACAATATCCAGTTACCACACTGTTCAGGAACTACAATATCCAGTTACCACACTGTTCAGGAACTACAATATCCAGTTACCACACTGTTCAGGAACTACAATATCCAGTTACCACACTGTTCAGGAACTCGCTAAATCAAGGAAAGTTACCTAGAAAATGGAAGATTGCAAACATTGTACCAATTCTTTAAGAATGGAAACAAGGAAGATCCACTGAATTATAGGCCTGTTTCATTAAGGGGAGGTATTTGAGTTTCTTCCCTAGAACTCCATCAAGCTTAAACTTACACCCCCTAGACCCCCTTTCAAGATAAATTTGTACTTTTTTCGGTAGAAAAATGTCCCGGCCGAAGGCCGGTTCCTCTAAAATCACAGGCTCGCTATCGCTCGCCAGGAAAAATCGACACGTAAATGGCACGAAAGTTCTTAAAATTGACAGAAATGGGGCGAATGTTCTTAAAATCGCCAAACTAAAGGGGGCGAGCGTCTTAAAATCTAAAGAGCAATGGAGCCAAACATGAGAGAGAAAGGGGTCCAGAAAAAAATACCTCCAGTGGAAATCTCCCCTTAACCAGCATACTTGTGAAGATCCTAGAGAAAGTAATAAGAGCAAAGTGGATTTCCCATTTGGAGTATACCATAAGCTGATTTCTGACCGACAGTTTGGATTCAGGGCAGGGGAGATCCTGTATTTCCAATGTGGTGTGTTTTTATGATAGGAGTGATAGACATCATGCGAGAAAGAGAAGGGCGGGTGTTTTTATGATAGGAGTGATAGACATCATGCGAGAAAGAGAAGGGCGGGTGTTTTTATGATAGGAGTGATAGACATCATGCGAGAAAGAGAAGGGCGGGTGTTTTTATAATAGGAGTGATAGACATCATGCGAGAAAGAGAAGGGCGGGTGTTTTTATAATAGGAGTGATAGACATCATGCGAGAAAGAGAAGGGCGGGTGTTTTTATAATAGGAGTGATAGACATCATGCGAGAAAGAGAAGGGCGGGTGTTTTTATGATAGGAGTGATAGACATCATGCGAGAAAGAGAAGGGCGGGTGTTTTTATAATAGGAGTGATAGACATCATGCGAGAAAGAGAAGGGCGGGTGTTTTTATAATAGGAGTGATAGACATCATGCGAGAAAGAGAAGGGCGGGTGTTTTTATAATAGGAGTGATAGACATCATGCGAGAAAGAGAAGGGCGGGTGTTTTTATGATAGGAGTGATAGACATCATGCGAGAAAGAGAAGGGCGGGTGTTTTTATGATAGGAGTGATAGACATCATGCGAGAAAGAGAAGGGCGGGTGTTTTTATAATAGGAGTGATAGACATCATGCGAGAAAGAGAAGGGCGGGTGTTTTTTAAGCTTGATGGAGGTCTAGAGAGGAAACTGAAAACATAGTAAAACAAATAAACAAATGCGCAAATATATACGACCCATCTCCCCTTAAGGGGAGGTTTTTAGTGTTTTCCCTAGACTTCCATTAAACTTAAAATTACACCCCCTTGAGCCCTTTTCAAGATAAATTTGTACATTTTTCGGTAGAAAAATTTCCCGGCCGACGGCCGATTACTCTTAAATTACAGGCCCTCTATCGCTCGCCAGGAAAAAATAGACACCTAAATGGCACGGAAGGTCTTAAAATTGACAGAAATGGGGCGAAAATTCTTAAAATTGCCAAACTAATGGGCGAACGTCTTAAAATGTCAAAAGCAATGGGGTTAAACATGAGGCAGAAAGGGGTCAAGAAAAAAATCCCTCAAGTGGAAATCTCCCCTTAACCGAGGCTATTCTAAATATTCTGCACATTATATATTGAGAACTATATTATTTAACCTCATTATTGGGTGAGGGCTGGTCCTGTCCAGAGTGAGGTTTGGCATCCTCTAGCCAACCTTAGCCGTTTCTCTCTGTCTCTTTTCCTACACTACTTTTCCTACTTCGGGGGCGG
>JBAKBP010014939.1:0-57231 GCA_037953745.1 Lithodes maja
GTCACAGAGTGTGAGGTGAAGCTGAACGGTCAGGCTATGGAGATCGTCAACTCTTTTAAGTATCTGGGCAGTGTGTTGAGTAAAGATGGGACTATGGATGAAGAGGTGCGGGAGAGGGTACAACAGGGGAAGAGGGTTGTAGGAACGCTAAAAGCAGTAACAAGAAATAGGGTGGTCAGTATGGAAGTGAAGAAGTCCTTGCATGACAGTGTGGTAATCCCGACACTGACTTACGGAAGCAAAGCATGGACGTTGGTTGAGAGACTCAGACCAAGAGTGAGAGCAGTGGAAATGAATTACTTAAGGAGTGCGTGCGGAATTACATGGAGGGATAGACAGACTAATGAGGAAGTAAGAAGGAGGTGTGGTGTGGAGGTAGATGTGTTGGAAAGTGTGAAAAGGAACAACTTGAGATGGTTCGGCCATATGGAACGTATGGAAAGCGAGAGAATGACTAAGAGGGTGTACGAGAGCGAGGTGGAGGGACAGAGGGGGAGAGGTAGACCGAATATGAGGTGGAAGGATGGAGTGAGGAACTACATGAATGAAGGCGGTGCTGGTTGGGGGGAGGGGCGTCGACTGACTGGGGACAGAGGTGCATGGGGGCGGTTCGTTCGTGGCCACCCCTTCGGGGATCACGGCGTCAGGCAATAGATAGATAGATAGAACAATACAAGATTCTGTAAAATTTATGGAACAATTTCTGGCAATTAGGCTGCCAAACATTATCTGTATAATTTACATGATTCTGTAAAAACGTTGACAGAAACACTGTTAATTATACAATTAAATTTAGCAGATTTATTCTGTAATTTTGTAATGTTTACAATATTTTCTGTAAAAATTAACAGATTATATCTGTAAAAAATTACAAGTCAGTCTGTAAATTCCACAGTGTATTTTTGTAAATGATTATACAGAATGCTGTAAATTTTACAGATAATATTTGGCAGCCTAATTGCCAGATATTCTCTGTAAATTTTACAGATTTGTTTTTACAGTGTAGAAAACACCCCCTAGACCCCACTCCAAGATAAATTTGTACATTTTTCGATAGATAAATTTGTACATTTTTCGATAGAAAAATGTTCTGGCCGAAGGCCGGTTCCTCTTAAAATTGCAGGCTCGCTATCGCTCGCCAGGAAAAAATCGATACCTAAATGGCTTGAAAGGTCTTAAAATTTACAATGAAATGGGTCGAAAGGTGTTAAAATCGCCAAACTAATGGGCCGAACGTCTTATAATATCAAAACTAGTGGGGCTAAACATTAGGGAGAAGGGGGTCCAGAAAAACTGTCTGCCTCCCCTTAACAGAAGTAATCACTCCCACCCATGTGTACCGGTATACCGTACATATCATTGAGAGATCGGCGTATATATTGCCTCATTTATGTACCTTTATATATTTGTTTTACTTTCCTGCTTAGACCTCCATTAAACTTAAAAACAAAAAAAATCCCAAGACCTTCCTTCAAGATAATTTTGTAAATTTTTTGATAGAAAAATGTCCCGGCCGAAGGCCGATTTCTCCTAAATTACAGGCTCGCTATCGCTCGCCAGGAAAAAATGGACACATAAATGACAAGAACAGTCTTAATATTGACAAAAATATGGGGCGGAAGGTCTTAAAATCGATTAACTAATGGAAAGAACGTCCTAAATTCTGAAAACTAATGGGGCTAAACATGAGGGAGAAAGGGGGACCAGAAAAACGACCCATATCCCCGTAACAACAGAATACAATATAACGGTACCATAAGCTACGGTACCCTGGATACGATATACACAGATTATTATACAGTACTTCTCTCTTAAGGGGGTAATACTCGCTTTTTCTGGACCCCCTTCTCCCTCATGTTTAACATATTAGTTTTGAAGTTTTAAGACGTTCGTTCCGTTAGTTTGGCGATTTTGAGACCTTTCGCCTCATGTTGTTGTCCATATTAAGACCTTTCGTACCCTTTAGGTGTCGATTTTTCCTGGCGAGCGAAAGCGAGCCTTTTATTTTAAAAGGAACCGGCCGGGAAATTTTGCTATCGAAAAATGTACAAATCTATCTTGAAAGAGGGTCTAGGGAGTGTTTTTCTAAGTTTGATAGAGGTCTAGCGAGGAAACTCAAAACTAAATTAATAGATAAATGATAAATATATCTACCAAAAACCAAGCAGTACAGCAAATATTCAGAAATAGGTTATCAGAAAAAAAAATCACTTTACACAGATTACCAATGTCTCTCTTTATACAGCCAATATTCCGAACTAGGTTACGAGAAAAAAAAATCCACTATAGGCTACACATATTACTACACTTCTCTGGTTAAAGCGAATATTCAGAAATAGGTTGCCAGAAAAGAATCCACTATACACAGATTACTAAACTTATCGCTTTAGACAGCGAATATTCCGAACTAGGTTATCAGAATAAAAATCCACTATATAATACACAGATTACTAAACGTCTCTATATATACAGCCAATATTCTGAACTAGGTTACCATAAAAAAAATCATTATACACAGATTACTAAACTTCTCTCATTTTACAGCGAATATTCTGAAATAGGTTCCCCCTCAAAAAAAATCCACTACACACAGATTACTACACTTCTCTCTTTACACAGCGAATATTCCGAACTAGGTTATACACAAACAAATCCATTATACACAGATTACTACACGTCTCTTTACAGTATATACAGCGAATATTCCGAAATAAAAAAATCCACTATACCCAGATTACTATACCGTACTTCTCTCTGTTTACAGCGAATATTACGAACTTGGTTACCAGAACAAAATAAATACCCACCCATGCCTTGCCAGCCGTTCTGTGTAATCGACTGGTGACAATTTACGGTGGGTGTGGAGTATTTGTAAATTCTGTTGAATTATGGACACTATCAATAGGGGCACAACACTATTAATAGGGGCACAACACTATTAATAGGGGTACAACACTATTAATAGGGGTACAACACTATTAATAGGGGTACAACACTATTAATAGGGGCACAACACTATTATATATTAATTATATTTTGTTTATTCATTATATTGCATTGTGTCGTCTTAATGTTGCTGTTGTTATTATTATGACTATTATTTTGTTTTTATTATAATGATGATGATGATTATTATTACCGTAATATTATTATTGCAGTGGTACGGTAGATCATTGTGTGTGTGTGTGTGTAAACTAAGCAGTTCTGGAAGCATACGGTTCTATTTATCCTCCAATTCTCCGTAGTCGGCAGATTAATCATATAATAGCCTAACGTATATTCCGTAATGTTATAGCGCTTACCATAATCCACCTCACTCGCTATTATGTAAGTGAGATCGAGAGAGAGCACGTATATCTCTCTTCTTCATACACAAACACACATATTACACCCTTACAATATTACACCGACTATATATCTCTCTCTCTCTCACTCACTCGCTCTCTCTCACACACACACACACTCTCATGGCAATATTGTATAAATCAGTCACAAAAAATACACCCTAACATTTCTGTCCCTCGCTTTTCACGCACCATTTAAAAAGCAAAATGCAATTATCGAATACGATTATATTACTAGAAATATATAATGCAAAGGCAATCAAATAAAATGCAATGAAAGTGAAACAAATAATACATATGAAATGGGAGTGAAATAATAATTTTTAACTATATTTAGACGATTTTGTACAGTTTATGAAGGATCTGTGGTAGTAAAAAGGATGAAATAGTTCGAATCCTGGTAATTGCTTGAGGCCCATTTTAAACTGAAAACAATTGTCTAATAATATCTAGAATAGGCCTACATTTAAAATGACGGCACCGGTACTGAAGATATATATATATATATATATATATATATATATATATATATATATATATATATATATACTGTATATCTACCGTACTATACCGGTATTGCCGAATCGCAAACATATTAACAATAATATAAATCTCAACAGGTAGTGAACACAAAACCAATATATATTTAAAACTTTTCCCCGCGGTGTGTTAGAACAGGGTAACACACACACACACACACACACACACACACATGCCTTTACCTACCGCACACACACACACATACACACACTACCGCCACCGTTTAATACCCTAAGTGGTGTTGATGACGTAAGGGGGCGGGTATGGGCAGTGGTACACGGCTTAAGTGAGAGAGAGAGAGAGAGAATTAAAGTGTACATAATGATATCCCTTATAAAAGAACCAATACACTGGTCATAATAAAACAAATGTTTTTTTTAGTTTGCTCACTAGACCTCTAAAAAAAATAACTCTAAGAACACCCTTCCCGCTAAATTTGTATTGGTACCGGAACTTAATGGCAGAAAAATGTCCCGTCTCCTGAACTAGCAGTCGCCAGGAAAAAATCGACACGTAAATAGTACAAAAGGTCTTGTAATTGGCATAGCAATGGGGCGAAATGTCTTAAAATCGCAAACTAATGGGGTGAACGTCTTAAAATCTCAAATCTAATTAGGCTAAACATGAAGGACGAGGGGGTCCAGAACAGAAAAATATATATTACCTTATACATAATTATATCATTTTTTTGTTCGTTTAGTGTACCGTACCCCTTTTGACTACTAGAGTAGAGGTCCTTTCGAAGCTGAGGAATAAATAATTTTAGGTTAGCCAGACTAAAAGTAAAACGACGGGCCTGTTAACCCTTTCACTACCGGTGGCGTTTCTTTAACTATATTCTGGCTAGTATTAGACGATTTTATTCAGTTTAAAAAGGGTCTCCAACAACTAACAGGCTTCGAACTATCTCACTGAGGGCCTAACCATTTTTACTACCCTAGATCCTTCTTAAACTGCACAACATCGTCTAAATATAGCTAGAATATAATTGAAAAGACGTCGCCGGTACTGAAGTGTTTTAAAAGACTGATTCATATGTACATTTCCCTGCATTCCTTCTCACATACAGTACATCCCAGTCTTGAAACCAAATTATAAGGTTTGAAATCCTGATACGAGAATTAACCCGTAACGGTACTGTACCGGCGACGTCTTTTTAATTATGTACTAGTTATATTTAGACGATGTTCTGCAGTTTAAGAAGGATCTGTGGTAGTGGAAAATGGCTAAGTGAGATAGTTCTAAGCCTGCTAATTGCTAGAGGTCATTAATAAACTGAATAATATCGTCTGATAGCCAGAGTAAAATATAAAGGATGTCACCGGTACTGAAGGGGTTACATAGCAAGATCGTACAGTATGAGTGGAAGCGATAAAATGAAACAAAACAAATAATAATAATGATATATATAATGCAAATTTCACTTTAATTTCAATTTAATTTCGTCTCCTCCACACACACACACACACACACACACACACACACACACACACATACGGACGAGCCGTGGGGGGAAGAAGGGGAATAGAATGAGGGGAGGAGGGATACCAGTGAAGGGAAGAGGGGAAGAAAGGGGGTGAGCAGAAGAAAAATGAGGAGATAGATGGAGTACAAAGGAAATCAAGCAACAGCATGTCTAGTGACCGCTCTAGGCTGTTTGTCCTCCAAAACACTGAGGATCAAGTGTCCAAACAGTGGTTTAGAGTGAGTAAGGGAAAATTGAAAAGGGAACTACTGGCCTGGAACTAATGTCCATGGAAGAAGAAGAAGAAGAAGAAGAAGGGGAGGAGTGGAAAGAGGGTGAAGGTGAAAAATAATGGGAGGGGGGGGGGAGGAAGGGGAAGACGAATGGAAAAGGGGAGGGGGAGGAAGAGGAGGTAGGGAGAAAGGAGGAAGAGGGGTGACATAGGGAGAGAGGAAGGGGGAGATTGGGTTCAGAGGGGAGAGGGGAAGGAGGAGGAAAAATGGGGGGGAAGGAAGGGGAGGAATAAGATGGGAATGAAGAAGAGTAAAGAAGACAGGGAGGAGGAAGAAGAAGAGATGGAAGGAGGGGGGGGGGGGGGGGAGTGACAAGTGAACAAGATACAGAGGATCATGAAAATGTGGAGAAGGGGAAGGTGGCATGGAAAACGATATACACTACACCTCCCCTACCTTCATAATCCCCATACCCCCTGGCAAAGAGCAAGAACACGATGGTGGAGGGGGGGGGGGAGGTTGATGCACAGAGACGGGGATGTAAGGGAGGGATGAGGGAGGAAGGAGGGGGCAAGGGAGGCGCTGCAATTTAAAAGGGAGGCAAAATAAAACTAGGTCAAACGAGGGTGGGATCAGCAGGGGGGGGGGGGGGGAGGCAGGGGGAGGGAAGAGAGGATACAGGAGGGGGAAAGGATTAATAGAAACGGGAGAAGGTGATGGGAACTAGGAAATGGGGGGATTTTATTTGATTTGATTCTTTATTGAGATAGTACACATACATAAAATTACAAATACATTGTCTCAAAAGGGCAAAGGTGATTATACATTCCTTTACCCTACTCATATTTTATTTATATGTATACACACGAAAAACAAAACATTAAATATAAATCTTAGAATAACAGACCAAAACCAAGCCGGGGCTGGTTCCTACGGCTTATTATATTCTTGTAAATACCCCAATATTAAAGAGAAAAGGTTCAGGGTAATACCCTAAATGGGTTCCTAACTACCCTATTTTCAATCAAAGCTTCTTCCCGCCCCAGATAATCCCCTGTTTCCGGGGAAAATCCCTCCCACTCTTGGGCCCCACTGTTCTACGTGGGCTTATATATATTTGTACACACACATACATATATACATACCGGTATACATATACATACACATATTATAGGTTTGACTCCTGCAAGGAGATAAAGAAAACCTAATATTTAGTAGTGGCCCCGTAATCATTGACGATTATGCCTATTACATAAGGCCTCTTCTTCAAACGCTCATTTACCGTAGTTTGAATCTACCGCGCAGAGCATAACAAATTTGAAGAGCCTTCATCATGAGCGCACGCAACCTCACTCATGGTTCTGTCATTATGAAATTGGGTTCTCACTACGAAAAAACTTTGTAACAAATAATAAATAAAAAGAAAATAAGAATAACTATTCATAAGCTTTCCATAATTATACTCGTGGATGCACTTGTGTGGATATTTGACCAGACGCTGACTTCAGGCGTCATACTTCCTTCTTCACTGACATATCAAGTAAACCAAAATCCTTAATACATCAACGAATGGGAAGGGGATGGTCGGGAGGGCCCCAGTCGTCAATGATTACGGGGCCACTACTAAATATTAGGTTTTCTAAATCTCCTTGCAGGAGTCAAACCTATAATTTATTAGTGGCCCCTCCATCATTGACGATTATGCCTGATATCTAAGACTGGAGGGGGACATTCGTAATCATATCATAACTCTAGCAAAAACAGATAATCAAACAACCACATAGTATTCTTACTTTGTAAAAAGATATATTTTTGCGCATAAACTATATACAGCATATATATTCAAAAAGGGGTACAAGCAGGAGCGTGCTTCGAAGAAGCCTGCTTGAATACAAAGGGTTAACTCTGAGACTCTGTACACAGATCTGCTTAGTTAAGAAGGCACCCCACTTAAAGTAAGTGGTGAAAAATAAAAACTTATAAGTCTACATGTGCACATATAAACCCCATTAAACTAGTGGATATATTCCTAATAATATACCCCAAACAAAAATGAACTCTTGTACTTTCGCAGAAGTACTGAACTCTTGTACTTATGCAGAATTACTTACATCAAAAATAAAATTCGCAGTTGCAACTACTGAGATTGTCTTAAAATTATATTGCTTCACAGCCAAAACTACTTACAACAAGAATTGTTGTTTTACTACTGTTTTACTTTAGCACAATTTCCTGTAATGAATACTACAGAGAAATTTTATATCACAACACCTACATACAGTATCACAGCTCGTATGCTCCGTACACATACTCCGGCGGGGTCTAGGGTGTCCTATGTTACACTGACTGCACCCCCCCCCCCCCTCTTTTCTTAATCTAAACAATAAGTGACTTAGAGGCCACCTAGACCCTCTGCCTTAAAGCTATACATGGCATGGAAGATCTGTCTAAAGCTACTGAAAGGTATCGAGTCAAAAACGTATGATTAGAGGACCATAGGTGCATAGACGCTATGTCCTCAACAGAAAAATTCTTAAGGAAACGCAAAGAGGCCGCCCATTTGCGTAAATCGTGGGCTCTTCCCACGACGCCGGGATTACTCTCTTTAATGACTTCGACTAGGAGAGAACCTATTTTAAGTTTCATTAAGCGTTTGCCCGTACTTGCTACCCATAAAGCACCCTGTTGATTCAGAGGTGGTACTCTCAAATATTTGGTTAGTGCTTGCACTGGACATAAATTATGGTGCACTTTTCCCCTTTTCAACGCCGGCACCGTGAACTCTGAAAACACGTGTTCACTGTGTTCATTTTTGGCAATGAACCCCGGGGAAGGTGCAAAGTGTATACACTCATTGAACCTACCAAACCTTATGCAATTAGGTGTGTTGCTCATCGCTGCCAGCTCAGATACCCTGTTCCCGGTAGCCAAAGCCATAAGGAATACTGCCCTTTTTAAAAATAAGTCAAAATCTGAAGAATTTTGGTACAGACGGGAATGAAGTAAAGACAACGCCTTGTCCAGAGACCAGGTATGCATGAGCTGACGGGGAGGTGGGCGGAGTTTAAAACATGCTCTCATGAAACCTGTTTCCTCCGCTAGTGGTATGGTTAGACCTGTAAGGTCAAAGAATGGCATCCTAATCGCTGTTAAGTGATTTTTTAACGTTACTACAGAGAGACGATTCTGCTCGAACAGATAGTTTAAATAATGAAAAACCAAAGCCACCGAAGGTACGGTTTGTTCTGTTCTAAGTATCCAAGAAGTAAAGGACTGCCAGTGCGATTGATACAGTTTCTTTGTAGATTGGGTATATCGATTCATGAATTTATCGGTCACGTTTCTACCATACGGTGTTAGCCACTTGGCCTCCTGAATGTCCATAATGCAAAAGTCAGCGAGGTCTCTAGGTTGCCAATCGTGTCCAAGTGGAAATACCCGACCGGGAGCAACACCGGGTTTGGGCACCACGTTTTCAATTGATGGTACCACAACTGCGCCGGCCACAGGGGCACGATTAACGAGACTACGCTCCGATAATCCTGTAGTTTGTTTACTACGTGGCACATTAGAGAAGCGTCTGGTGGCGGAAACAGATAAACGGAACTCCACCTGTTCCAAGCCGTCACCAGTGCATCGGGTCCTCCCGCCGGCGTTATTGTCCGGCGGGTGAGGTACAGCGGGAGTTTGTGAGTCTCCTCTGACGCAAACAGATCCACTTGTGGATGGTAAGGCTCTGCAATCATTTGGTCGAAAATGTGTTGCTTGAGCGCCCATTCTACTGTTGTGCTCTGTCTCCGAGACAGAGCGTCTGCCCAGACGTTTGCTACGCCTGGGAGATAAGATGCGTGAAAATGAATGTTCAGCTTGTCGGCTAGAACAAAAATCTTTTCTGACACGGTTAGCAACCTCCGAGATCTCGTTGACCCTTGTTTCTGAATGCAGTGAACCGCATTCAGATTGTCCATCCTGAAGGCCACCGATTTGTCCCGTAAAGTAGAGCCGTGAGCCTGAAGGAAATACAAGGGGACTAGTAACTCTTTGACATTTATGTGGGAGGTTTCTGAATGGGACCAAAGCCCTTGACCCTGATGCCCGTGGTTTGACTGAATGCCCCAACCTATCGTTCCTGACGCATCCGTGTCTACCCATACCATCGGCGGTGGAGAGGTCCATGACATGACCGAGTGCAATGTTTCCCTCTTCGCCCAGACCGCTAGTAAGCTGTGTATTAATTTTGGGATGGGCCATAATGTTTCCGCCGGCAATAGTGGAACAAATTTGTTGCCCTCCAATATTAAACGTTTGACTTTCAACCGGCCCAACTTTACAGTTAGTTGAATCCAGTTGAGAGAGCCGACCAGAGATTCCCAGACTCTCTGTGTCATAGTCAGACTGTGAAGAAACAAACAGTTTCTTGCGAAACCTGTTCCGATTGTCCACACTCTGACTCAGAGTGAGAGCAGCTGTGTCCCAGACCAGCCCTATCCACTGGACCACTCGTGAGGGAAAAAGGTTGGATTTTACCGGGTTTACCTTGAATCCTAGAGATTTTACATGATTTAATGTTATGTTGACATGATTGATGCATAACTGTTCCGTCTCTGCCACCACCAGCCAGTCGTCTAGATATCACAAAATCCTGATCTCTTGTTCTAACAAGGGCATCAGGGCTTGCCGGACTAATTTCGTGAATAAGCGAGGTTCTAGGTTCAATCCGAACGGCATTCTCTGAAAGACATAAGTCTGATGCATTATTCGTAAGGCTAGAAATCGTTGAAACCGTTTGTTTACCGGGACATGCCAATACGCGTCTGTCAGGTCTAAAGAACACATCCACCCTCCCGGCGGAAGTGTTAGCCTGATTTGATTCACTGTCAGCATCCGGAAGGAAACGTTGTGAATGTGGAGGTTCAGATAAGACAGGTCTACGACCGGCCTCATCTGAACACTGTCCCTTTTGGGCACTAGAAAAAGTTTGGACGTAAATACTGGGTAATTTTGAGGGACCGGGATGATGACATTCTTGGCGATCATCTCTTGGATCAGTGACTCCACCTCTAATGAAACAAAATTTGCCTTTGTCGGCTGACGTAAGCGAGGTCGCCGGAGCCACTGCCAGGTGATGCCTTTGTGTGCTACCATCCTCGCCCATGTGTTTAATGGCCATGCGCGATGACACGCCCGGAATGACCCAGTTAGCAGACAAGGGTTCGCCGGCTGGACTACCCTCTGATCCACCCGCCGTAAGACTGGCCCTGGGAGTGAGAGAGACCCTAGTTTTTTGGTGGTGGTGGTGGTGTATGCTTAGATGACTGGCCGGGTTTGGCAGCAGACGGGCCCTGGCCCGGTCGTTGATACTTCTGTCCTTTATGATTACCTGAAAACTTTCCTTGCTTGTATCTGTACCGAGCCTGACCTTGGGTGGAAGAGGATTTAGGCAGAGGATTTAGGCTTTGCCCCACCAGGCTGAGCTTTTGCGACTGGTTTGGGCTTGGAAAAATTGAAAGCAGGTTTCTTAGATGGGGCGGGACTGTGCTTAAAGGCCTGAGCCATGTTGAACACTGTTCTCCACACATCCGGGGATATTAAAGAGGCAGTTAGAACAGGGGACATTACCACTTGATTTGCAATCCTATCCAGGAGCTTCCTCACGAGAGACATCCTTAGATCTTGTCTTGCCCGCACCGCCTCTAGCAAGGCTGTACGGATATCTCCCAGTGACTGTATAGAAGTCTGGAGTAGCAAGCGTCTAGACAGTTTGATAGCCTTTCGGACTTCTGCATCTGTGATTGCCTGAGCAGATCTTAGCATTGACTTCGTTATCTGTTGTGTGACAATATACTGGGAAAACAGTCTATATGCCTTCCCACGTAGCCTAAACTCCCGGTCTAGGTGAGCAGTGGAAGGTGTAGACAAGGGATCTTTAAGCTCGCATAGATTAATTTTAGGGGCAGCTAAAAATGCAAATAAAGCAGAGGGAACTCCGCCGGCAGAGAATACCGGTAGAGAGAACCAAGAATGGCTGTCTTGTGGAATTTGGTGCGAAGATTTAGAGGTAAAAGTTGTTGCAAAGTTC
The DNA here is from genome assembly GCA_037953745.1 of Lithodes maja. NCBI lineage: Eukaryota > Metazoa > Arthropoda > Malacostraca > Decapoda > Lithodidae > Lithodes > Lithodes maja. Next base: position 11,662 of record JBAKBP010014939.1, read on the forward strand.
TGAGCCTCCACTTCCCATTCCACCCAAGGTCCCAGACCCAACTGCTCCACCTTCAAAACTGGATTTGCGGCTGTGTCTGTGAACGTCTTTAAACCCAACTCTGGTGTTAGAGCTGACAGTGCTTTTATATCATTGAATCCGTCATGCTTGGTCCAGTCCGAAAACAGTTTTGAAGCTGACGCAGGGGGTAGGGCAGGTGTAGAAGTATACACAAAATAACCATGGTGATAATAGTTAGGAATGGCCTTAATATTAACATCAAGTACATTTCCTAGAATATCTAAAGCACGTAACTTCCTAGATTTATTCCCTTGGATTACCCACTCACGTGGTACCGGAAGCTCTCCCGACATAGTGGATTGTGCTACCTCTGGCTTTGCTGCGAACATTGTTACCCATAACTCATCCGGCCCGTATAAGAGGGGCATTGCTCCCTTTCTGACCGGAGCCTTGTCTAAAGGGGGAGGATTTACATCTGCTACTACTCTCACATTGGAAGTAGTCTGTGCCGCCGAAGTTGGCCTAGTAACAATAGTAGGTGATACAGGGGGAGGGTGTGGAATTTGTGTCAAAGCAATGGAAGTAGCCAGAGGTCGGACATTCGATGCTGTCGTGGAAGCTCCCAAACCAACTGTAGGAGTCTCCGGCTGCTGGCCAAAAAACTTAGTTAGTGCATTCGCTAGTAACCCATTAATTTAATCAGCTGTGACAAATTTAGCAGAGGATGAACTATGTGGCGAATCATTCCTACTCTGAGAGTTGTGACGCATGTCGAGTATGAGCATGCTGTACAGAACGCCCAGTCAGGCCCCACTCTCGCTAGGATCGTCAGGGCAGGAACTTTGGCTGTAGTCTGTGTAGAGTTTCCTAACTTAGTTTATGTGAGCCGTTGTACTATAAGTATTATAAATATGTATTTTGTTTTCTTCTAAGTCAACGAGTTCTATTTTATATCATTAGTTATAAGTATTGTGTGTGGGACTTATATACAATGATGAGAGAGAGAGTTATGTAACGACGGCCAGTGAGCGCGCCACGAGGTGTGTAGGCCTCACTCCCTCCTCCCTCCCCCCTTCCTCCCTCTCAGCGCGTGGGAAGTTCTTTGTCGATCCCAGATTGAGAGAGAAGATGACGTCATGATTGCCAGTGGGCGGTCCTTAGTAGTTGGCGTTATGCTCACTAAAGGGCCGAGTATAAAAAGGGAGGTCCCGCCGCATTTTCCTCAGAACTCATCAGGCAAAGCGACTTCTCATATCCCTTGCAACTATCCATATTCTTCCGACTGATGTGAACTTTCTCTACTCTCTGAACAGCCTATCTTCTTCTCCTCTCGTCCCTGTTTAACCTCCATGACCCCTTTGGTGCAGATTTAGTCAGCCAAAGTATTATCGCTTGAGTTCTCACGAGATAAGTGCCTGTTAGATAGCCTATTTTGGAAGGGTCAACTAGAATAGGATTGATTGATGTTTGTTGCACTCGTATATGCATTTCCCTGTGTACTATTATTCATGTTCCTGTTTTCTGCTGGTTTAGGTAATGCTAGACTGGGATAGGGTTCCTCGAGTTGTGATTTCCTATGAGTGCTAGGTTGGTTGAACCAGCACAATTGCAACGGAGACGTGGGAAGCCTAGGGGGTCTTTTTGATTGTGTACCGTGGGAGTTTAGCACTGTGTTGCGAGTGAGGGCTTTTGCCTGTGCCACCCAACACTGTGCTATCTCATTTGCTTGACTTTGAGAGGATCGCCAGGAGAGAACCAGATACTAGTGATCTGGATCTCTCAAGAGAGCATCCCGTCAATTACCGTAATTTGGCCGCACAGTCTTAAGGACCTCGCTAGGCTACGAGCCGCTTGCTCAGCCATTGTCTCTTAACCTTAGATATCCCAGCTAGACTTTGCTCGACCAGCAGATACAGCATAGTATTGAAGCTTCTCCTTATGTATATTATTGTTTAAGCACTATTGATTTCATGTGTGGCACGCTTAGCTACTTCAGAGATTAGTGGCCCACGAGCACAATCTTAGTAGGCTATTACCAGTGCATTGTCGGAGTACTTCTTCTTAATGTTTGCCATATCCTATTGCTTATTCTTATAATTCTTCTTATGTCAATTTAAAGCCTTTAATTACCAGTGAGTTATTCATTAAATTGCTGTTCAAAATCCGATACTTACTTCTTATGAGTATTCGAGAAGCATCTAACTTATCAGAAGATTCCTTGCTTGATGCTCGAGGACTATTGTTTAACGTAACGTAATAGTGCCGATCCGAAGTAGAGGGTGGAGGACTTCTTAAGTTCTTAGTTCAAGGGTGGATTACTTCGGCTTCGGCCAACACTATTCTTTAGTGTTGTAGTACTTTCTTCTTTGTTTGATTGTTGACCAGACTAGATAACTCCCGTCTTGCTATTAGTCTGTTGTGTGAAACGCTAGTACCGAGTTCTTGTATACCCCGTTATAGCAGATAGAACTCTGGAGGGTAGTGGCGTTTTTTGTTCGGCTGGCAGTACTCTGGGGTTGGGATCGTGTGTTTCCGTTGTGGCAGCGAGCCATACTCGAGTCCTGTGTAAGAGCCCTAGTGTACCCGAGTGCCCGGTCGTAACAAATGGCGACCTTGCTTAGGATTTTGTGAACAGTATAATTTTTTGCAGAGTTGTACAACATTTGTTTGTTCGTACTTTAGCGTACATATTGAAGAATATTTTTTTTTGTAAGGCAATTAGGAGAGCATTTAAGAGACTCCAGTTAATTTAGTAATTAGTGCTTGCATAAGGGAGTTTAACACTTTTGTCTCGAGAATTTTTTTGGTGAACTTCAGTATGTCGGGCCCTAGTACTGACGAGGAGCGAGAGATGCTAAGTGAGGAGGTGCCGTTAGTAACTAGTGAGGAGGATGCTAGACTTTTTGTGAGTAAGCGGTACCACGTGACGGAGGAGAGGCTGACTGGGGTGAATGTTTATGGCTTGCACCTGATAGCCAAGGTTTTGGGTCTATCCAATGTAGGAGGGATGTCCAAGGGGGAGCTGATTTCCTGGGTGTTGCGTGGGCGACATGGGGTTTCGGAGGAGAGGGCGTTTGGGGGGGTTCCTCCCCAGATCCCCTCTCACTCGACTCCCACAGTGCCGTCCACTCAGTTGCCGGAGGTTAGCACTCTCCCACAGAGGGATGAGAATTGGAAGATTGGAGTGCCCTCGGGCGGTGCGTATGGTGGTTCCCCAGTTCTTGCCCCCCCTCCTTCAGTAGTGGCAGCTCCCTCTTCCTGCCTGTCTCCAGATATGATATTTAAACTTGAGCTTGCTAAAATTGAGGCTAGGAGGCAGGAGAATGAGACTAGGAGGCATGAGATTGAGGTTGAGTCTAGGAAGCATGAGATTGAGGCTGAGTCTAGAAGGCACGAGGATGAGACTAGGAGGCACGAGGCTGAGCTTAGGTACGACTCAGAGAAATATTGTGCTCAAATAGATTTAGATAAGACTCGTGCAGAGTCGACAGGGATTCGGATGGGCCGTGAGGGCCAAGTAAGAGAACAGTCCTTGTCCCACTTAGTCAAGTTGGTGCCGGCATTTAGTGAAACTGAAGTCACAGAATTTTTTAATCGTTTTGAGAAGAAGTGTAGGGAGCATAATTGGCCTGAAGAGAAGTGGGCAGCTCTGGTCTCCTCAAGACTTACGGGTAAGGGTCTGAAGGCTTATGATGCACTGCCTTTAGAGTCTTGCATTGACTACCCAGAATTGAAGAGAGCTGTCCTACGGGCATACGAGTTGCAACCAGAAACATATCGATTGAAGTTTCGGGGTGTTACAAAGACTAGGGAGGCGACCTTTCTTGAACATGCCCGGGACTTAAAAGATGCACTTACAAACTGGACACGTTCTGAGAAAGCTGAGACGGCCGAACAGTTGACTGAGCTGTTTCTGCTCGAGCAGTTTTATAAGTGTACAGGTGCAGAAATGACTTTAACTATTAAAGAAAAGAATCCAAAAACTCTACAGGAGGCAGCTGAGATGGCTGACCTCCGGCTATCATTAATTCGTGGGTGCGGGTCTGCCCAGCGTAGTGAGGCAGGTAACAAGGGGCGTGACGCCCCACCCCCCCGAGTTAGTAATATACCTTATGCAAACAAGTACAAGAGTTATGATACCAAGACTGACCACAAGACTAGCACCGTCCCATTTAAGAAGGGGCCGGGCCCTTCCCAGTACCAAGGGAAGCCCAAAGGGGAGTTAGAGTGTTATCAATGTCATAAAAAGGGGCACTTTGCAAGAGTCTGTCCTAGCAAACCACCTACAGCAGCTGTGTCTTTGGCCTGCAACATTGGTGTGTCTCTGAAGCCTTCTGAGTTTGCCCGGGGCAGTTCGTCAGAGGCTGAGGCACAGCCAATGCAGAAGCACCTGGGAGGCTCGAACCCTGCTCAGGATGTTTTTTGCGACCATAGAGGACGGGGTTGCGTGATGTGGGCGGGGCGCAAGCATGGAGTAGAGGTCTTGCGTGATACAGGTGCTTCCCAGACTTTGATGAAAAACTTGACTGGCTACCCTATAAATGCGGCTCGGGTGGTGGTGGTGCAGGGTATTAATGCAACTCGGTCATACCCGCTGGTGCGGTTGGAGTTGGAGGTGGATGGTGTGGCACGTGAATTGGATGTTGGGATTGTGGAGAAACTGCCAGTGGAGGGCGTCGACCTTCTTCTCGGCAACGACTTTGCAATGCCCGCTTCTGAGGTTCTACCCTTAGTCGTTGCCGAGAGGCCGGCCGACGTGAGTAGGGAAGAGCGAGAGTGGGTCGAGCGGTGCCAGGCACAACCCATGGCGTGTGCTGTCACCCGAGCTCGGGCAGCTAAAGTGTCACAGCCTAGTCCTCCGTCTTCAGACCAGCAGAGGAACGATCAACAGGAGGAGGCTAAAGCTGGAGTTGGTTTTAAGAGTTTTGACTCGGCGGCTCTCCTGGGTGATTCAGTATTAGCACCATTACTTAGTTCTGGAGTAGCCCCTGGGCCTGTCATCGAGAGTGACGAGGCTGGGCATGACGAGTCTCCACGACAGCAACGTTATGAACATCGAGAGAGACAGAGGGAGCAGCTCAGTATCGGGGAGGGTCATGCATTGCTCCGGGAGCAGTTAGATCGCTTGGCACCCTCAGATATACGTCGGTTGCAGCTGGAGGACCCTGAGCTCCAAACGTGTGCTAATGGAGCTGTGGAGCTCGACGAGGACGGTGATGCACAGCCGGGAGATTTTTTTTATTTAGATGGCATCCTGTATCGGCGTTTTCAAGACCCTAACCGTAGCTGGAAGATGGGGTCCGGGGTAGTGGACCAGTTGATGGTGCCGCGGGAGTGCAGGGATAGCCTACTGAGTTTGGCGCATGACACACCGCTGGCAGGACATTTGGGGGTAAGAAAAACGGTGGCGGCTTTGGGGAAGTTGTTTTGGTGGCCGGGGATGAAGTCTCATGTGCAGTCCTGGATAAACTCATGTGATATTTGTCAACGGGTCGGGAAACCAAACCAAGTTATTCCTAAAGCTCCGTTGCACCCTATTCCTGTAATTGGGCCACCTTTTAGTAAGATTGTTGTTGACATGGTTGGTCCCCTCCCTCCCACAAAGGCTGGTAATAAATTTTTGTTAACCATCATGGATGTTGCCACTAGATACCCCGATGCATACCCCATGAAAAACGGCATGGCTAAGACGGTAGTCAGTAACTTGTTGTGGTACTTTTCAAGGTACGGGTACCCGGAGGAGATTCAGTCTGATCAGGGGTCCAATTTCACCTCCAATCTCTTTAAGCAAACAATGCAACAGCATGGAATACGGGCGGTGGTATCGTCAGCGTATCACCCTGAGAGCCAAGGGGTGCTTGAGCGGTGGCATGCCACCCTTAAAAGCATGCTCAGGTGTTATTGTGCTGATAACGGAAGAGATTGGGATCTTGGATTGCCGTATGTACTGTTTGCTGCTCGGGAAGTGCCTGGTGAGAGCCTGGGATTTAGTCCAAACGAGCTGATTTTTGGACACCGAGTCAGGGGCCCCCTTAATATGCTGCGGGAAATTTGGGAAGGAACTGTGCCGCCTTGTTCCTTGTTGAAGTATGTGTTTGAAAGCCGTGAGCGCATGCTTAAGAGTCTGGAGATGGCAGGTCGGAATTTAACAGGGTCACAAGCTTTAATGAAGGACAGGTATGATCGCAAAGTGAAGCTCCGGGAGTTCATTGTGGGACAGGAGGTGTTGATTTTGTTGCCTTTGGTGGGTAACCCCTTGTCGGCGAAGTATACTGGACCCTATAAAATTGTGGAGAAAATTTCGGACCTAGATTACCTTGTTGCCACTCCAGACAGGAGGAAGAAAAATCAGTTATGTCACGTGAACCTGATAAAAGAGTATGTGAGGCGCCCCTCTGAGCCTCTCACTGTCCCTGTGTTGGCTTGTTGCGGCCGTGGTGGAGAAGGAGAGGGGGACAGTCAAGCTTCAGAGGAGGATAGCTGGGATCACCATGTTTCAGCGGATCAGTGGGCGGGGAACTCGAGCCTAAGGGCTGACGAGGCTATAGCCCATTTGCCTGAGCCGCAATTTGAAGCTATCCGTCAGTTGCTCGGTTTATACCCCACTGTATTCGCTGAACATCCAGGCCTCACTACTCAGGCTATGCATGATGTTGACGTGGGGCACCATCTACCCTTTAAGTCAATCCCATACCGTGTGCCCCCCATAAAACTACCCGCTCTGAGGGATGAGTTGGAGTATATGCTCGGTAGAGGGTTGATAGAGAAAGGTACCGTTAAATGGACTTCCCCCGTAACACTGCAGCCTAAACCAGATGGCAAGGTACGCTTCTGTATTGATTTCCGTAGGCTAAACGGTTTGACTCCAACTAACCCATATCCTCTTCCTCGGGTTGATGATAGTGTTGATAAAATTGGTAATGCTCGGTTTTTGTCTAAAGTTGATTTAGTAAAAGGTTACTGGCAAGTACCTTTGTCCGAGCGCGCTAAAGAGGTATGTGGTTTTGTGGTGGACGGGAGTACTTACCGGTGTAATGTTATGCCCTACGGACTTAAGAATGCACCAGCAACGTTTCAGAACCTGATGAATGAAATTGTCAAGGACATTCCAAATTGCACCGTATACTTGGACGATGTAATCATTTATGATGACGACTTTGAGAGCCATTGTGAGCACCTGGAGACCTTGTTCCGGAAACTTAGTGAAGCAAGTCTGGTAGTAAATTTGGCAAAGTGTGACTTCGTAAAAGCCACTGTGCAGTACCTTGGGTTTGTAGTGGGAAGGGGACAGGTGTGCCCTCCTCAGAACAAGGTACAGGCTATCAATAAATTTCCGCACCCAACCACCAAGAAGCAGATCATGAGATTCTTGGGTATGATAGGCTACTACAGACGCTTTATAAAAGGTTACTCTACGGTGTTGGCACCTCTCACAGATTTGTTATCTAAAGACAAAAAGTTTTTGTGGGCGCCTGAGTGTGAAAAGGCTTTTAATTTAGTGAAGCATTTGCTGTGTACTCACCCGATACTCAGGGCCCCAGACTTTAACAGGCCTTTTCAGCTGGCAACAGATGCTAGTGGTGTAGGGGCTGGTGCCGTCTTGCTACAGACAGACAATGAAGGTGTGGAACACCCAGTAAGTTTCTTTTCTAAGAAGTTCAATGCTGCACAAAAGAACTATTCTACAATAGAAAAGGAATTACTGGCGATTGTGCTGTCACTCAGGCACTTCGAGGTGTATGTTCCAGCCTATGGCCCAGTCGTGGTTATCTACACTGATCATCACCCTTTGAGATTCCTAAATCAATTTCACAATCGCAATATGAGACTGACCCGGTGGTCATTGATGTTGCAGGAGTATAACCTGGACATCCGGCATATTGCGGGATGTGACAATGTGATTGCGGATTGTTTATCGAGGGTAGATGATCAGTCGTAGGCTATCACAGGTGTATGATCCCGAAGAGATTGATACACGGGTAGCCTCCTGCTTTGGTTTGAGTAGTATTTTGCGCTTGGTGCTTGTTGGCTCGCGGTTGTAGCCCAGCGTATTGGGTCGTAAAGCAGGATTGTTGAGCGTTTGGTATAGAAGAAAATAGGCTGCCCTTATAGTGCAGCCGGAAAAAAACATATTAAAATATAAAAATCATATAAAAAAACTCTTTCTTTTTGATATAGATAATTGTATAAGTTTGTCATAGCCTATAGTGTTTGAGTAGTCCACGAACTATCAAACGGCTGAGCTGCTGTAAGCTCGCTCTGGGAGCATGATATTATGTCTTTTACTATTGTTGGGAGGAGTTATGAAATGTGAATTTTTTTTTTATAAGATGTGTTTTAGTGATAAACTCAGCGTTGTTTTAGTGCCATGCGGTCGCTGGGTGTGAGGGGTTTGATGGGGTTCTGTATATCAGATTTTAGCTCAGGGTTGAGCAAGTAAAATCTTGGGGGAGGTGTGACGCATGTCGAGTATGAGCATGCTGTACAGAACGCCCAGTCAGGCCCCACTCTCGCTAGGATCGTCAGGGCAGGAACTTTGGCTGTAGTCTGTGTAGAGTTTCCTAACTTAGTTTATGTGAGCCGTTGTACTATAAGTATTATAAATATGTATTTTGTTTTCTTCTAAGTCAACGAGTTCTATTTTATATCATTAGTTATAAGTATTGTGTGTGGGACTTATATACAATGATGAGAGAGAGAGTTATGTAACGACGGCCAGTGAGCGCGCCACGAGGTGTGTAGGCCTCACTCCCTCCTCCCTCCCCCCTTCCTCCCTCTCAGCGCGTGGGAAGTTCTTTGTCGATCCCAGATTGAGAGAGAAGATGACGTCATGATTGCCAGTGGGCGGTCCTTAGTAGTTGGCGTTATGCTCACTAAAGGGCCGAGTATAAAAAGGGAGGTCCCGCCGCATTTTCCTCAGAACTCATCAGGCAAAGCGACTTCTCATATCCCTTGCAACTATCCATATTCTTCCGACTGATGTGAACTTTCTCTACTCTCTGAACAGCCTATCTTCTTCTCCTCTCGTCCCTGTTTAACCTCCATGACCCCTTTGGTGCAGATTTAGTCAGCCAAAGTATTATCGCTTGAGTTCTCACGAGATAAGTGCCTGTTAGATAGCCTATTTTGGAAGGGTCAACTAGAATAGGATTGATTGATGTTTGTTGCACTCGTATATGCATTTCCCTGTGTACTATTATTCATGTTCCTGTTTTCTGCTGGTTTAGGTAATGCTAGACTGGGATAGGGTTCCTCGAGTTGTGATTTCCTATGAGTGCTAGGTTGGTTGAACCAGCACAATTGCAACGGAGACGTGGGAAGCCTAGGGGGTCTTTTTGATTGTGTACCGTGGGAGTTTAGCACTGTGTTGCGAGTGAGGGCTTTTGCCTGTGCCACCCAACACTGTGCTATCTCATTTGCTTGACTTTGAGAGGATCGCCAGGAGAGAACCAGATACTAGTGATCTGGATCTCTCAAGAGAGCATCCCGTCAATTACCGTAATTTGGCCGCACAGTCTTAAGGACCTCGCTAGGCTACGAGCCGCTTGCTCAGCCATTGTCTCTTAACCTTAGATATCCCAGCTAGACTTTGCTCGACCAGCAGATACAGCATAGTATTGAAGCTTCTCCTTATGTATATTATTGTTTAAGCACTATTGATTTCATGTGTGGCACGCTTAGCTACTTCAGAGATTAGTGGCCCACGAGCACAATCTTAGTAGGCTATTACCAGTGCATTGTCGGAGTACTTCTTCTTAATGTTTGCCATATCCTATTGCTTATTCTTATAATTCTTCTTATGTCAATTTAAAGCCTTTAATTACCAGTGAGTTATTCATTAAATTGCTGTTCAAAATCCGATACTTACTTCTTATGAGTATTCGAGAAGCATCTAACTTATCAGAAGATTCCTTGCTTGATGCTCGAGGACTATTGTTTAACGTAACGTAATAGTGCCGATCCGAAGTAGAGGGTGGAGGACTTCTTAAGTTCTTAGTTCAAGGGTGGATTACTTCGGCTTCGGCCAACACTATTCTTTAGTGTTGTAGTACTTTCTTCTTTGTTTGATTGTTGACCAGACTAGATAACTCCCGTCTTGCTATTAGTCTGTTGTGTGAAACGCTAGTACCGAGTTCTTGTATACCCCGTTATAGCAGATAGAACTCTGGAGGGTAGTGGCGTTTTTTGTTCGGCTGGCAGTACTCTGGGGTTGGGATCGTGTGTTTCCGTTGTGGCAGCGAGCCATACTCGAGTCCTGTGTAAGAGCCCTAGTGTACCCGAGTGCCCGGTCGTAACAGAGTCGTCTATCAACGAACCTGACTCTTGAACCTCCATCTCAGAAATTATAGAACCCTCATCCCTTTCCTCCGGCCTCTCATGAGAGGATTCCGCCGAAGCCGGGACCCCCTCATGCTGCCATGTTAAGTCCGGGATGGACGATGGGATCTCAGCGTCCCGGTGGACGTCTGCCACTACCTGTGTTGCCTGAGAAGGATCCGGTCTTGGCCGGAACTCACTTGTGAGCTAGGTACCACACCAATTACTGAGCCCTCACTCGAGCCCTCTAGACGGTTATAACTTCTGGGAGAACTCTCTAACTCTAAAGCTAGTACATGTGAACTGGGAATAATATTTGGTGACAACCTGTCCGCCGGTATATCCCCCACCACAGTCTCTGACTCCACTCCCGACCTGTCAGATTGGACATGAGACATGTCGGGAGTAGAGGCAGAAAGCGAGGTACGAGGCTCCGGCGAACGCCGGGTGGCCTTTCGTACATGAGTATCCTTTTTTGAAGACTTGTGGCTTCGCCTTGACTTTGATTTCACACTAGGACTGTCCTTGGTCTTCTCCTCCTTGCTCTTCTTCCCTGAAGGTGAAATAGAGTGACTATGTGTCTGCTGTCGGAGGGGAGACCGTGACCTGGACCTCGATCTTGACTTGGAAGCTGTCGCCGGGGGTGTCGGCTCTCGAGATCTCTTAGATGTGCCGGGGGAGGGAAGAAGCACTTTACCCTGCCCAGTCTCTGCCGACTTACGCACATTTACTCTAGTTTTAGAAGGGGGACGTTTAAGTGGGGGATGCTGAACAATCAATCGTTCCCACAGAATTACATTATCGCAATGAAGAGCTTTATGAGCCACTGAAGTAGCATAAGTAGTTAGGAGTTGTTTGACCTCGCGCAATGCAACCGCTGCAGCCTGATTATCATGCTGTAAGACTTTGATACTTAACTGACTACAAAAAGCACAATTCTTAGTCACCCAAAAAACCCTTGACCGGTCCAAGCATTTGACGCATCTGATGCACAGTGTATGCGCAAAAATAGGAATCCCTGAACAGGAGGGTGTTAAGCACAGAGCAAAAACAGGGTCTAGTGTAGCCATGACAGAGACTGGAAAAAAGTTAACCCACCCCCGGGCTTCTCTTGGTTCTCTGTTGACCCGCCGGAACTCCGCCCTGGAAAAAAGAAAATTTCCAGGAATTAATGCTCATAAGGTTACCCCAAAATGTTCTAACACAAGTGTTAATGAACCGCCGGGCAATGAGACGTAATACACCACTATTTCCTCTCGTTACTCTGTAGGTTCATATGTAAAGATTTTAGAATATCTTTACTTGTCCAAAAGATTTAAGAATATCCTCTGACATGATATAAAGACGAGCACATCTTTATAAATGACGCAGTCTTCCCAGTGATTTTTTGATCACCGAAAAACCCATAGTAAGACGCCGGCCTCGTTATTATAACGCAGTTAAAAGGGTAAGCCTATCTTAATCTTTTAGATCTGACTTCTCTCGAAGCCTTCATAGATCACCGTAATTTGAAGGCCTCGATACCCAATTGTATCCCTCAATTGTCTGGCCAACCCTACCGAATTGCAAATTCGTTAATCCCACCCTCCCAAGGTTCAACCGCCGGGTGTGAAATTAATTTAATGTTAACCCCAATTGTTCCTATCCCCACTTCTTTGCAAAAGATCGCCGGGGTGGAAAGACCAATCAAACAAAACAGCCTAGTTTTTCAATGGCTTTGCAAAAACCGGGAAAAACCATAGTCAACCGGTGTCCGCATGAACACCTAGTTAAACGGGTATAGCCATCCCGCCGTGAAACACACAGTAAACCTGAACACTGGCTCTACTACAGAGACGCAGTTCCTGGAGAGCCCTCAAGCCACCACTCGCCGGGGGAAACTAGCCTATTTTAACCACGCGTGATTAAAACTCGGCAACCAGCCGGATTTTCTCGGTGCAATCGAGAAAACCCACCGGAAAAGGCAACCCACACAAACCAGACGCAATCTGATTTACACAAATAGTCCCTGGATTAAGCCAAAACACAACTAATCCAGGACACACATGGCACAGTAGTACATATTTATACAAGAAATCAATAACACTTGTACATGTAAAAAGCTACGAGAGGCTGGCTAGGCCTAAGCAGACGGAAATATCACTTAATCACGTCGTAATATAAACAAAAAGCACTGTAACATATCACAACAGGAACAGCCGCCATCCCCACATCGTAGAAAAAATCCCGGAGAGGGATGCACTGACTCGGGACCTAGAAAAAACTTCACTAAGTGAAGAAAAATACGCTAGGAACGTCAGTAAACAAACAAATAAGGCAACTTCATCAGAAAGATAAAAAGAAGCCTGATAACGCGTAGTTAAAGCCAACTAAATAACTAGGCTAGCTAGCCGCGAAAAATGTAACACGCGTCCACCAGGGTACACCCGAAATAGGTGTCCCAAACACACGACCCAAATACACTGAACTGCGGGAAACCCGCCCCTGACATTCCTGCTACGCATATCCTAACCTTACTCGATACATCACAGAGTAAACAAATGAGAAAAAACTCACGAGGGACGCAGCAAATGCGGAATCAGCGGAGCGTGGGGAGACACGTCAGGGCAGGTTGAGCGCAGAGCAGAGAAGAAGGAAGTATGACGCCTGAAGTCAGCGTCTGGTCAAATATCCACACAAGTACATCCACGAGTATATGGAAAGCTTATGAATAGTTATTCTTATTTTCTTTTTATTTATTATTTGTTACGAAGTTTTATCGTAGTGAGAACCCAATTTCATAATGACAGAACAATAAGTGAGGTTGCGTGCGCTCATGATGAAGGCTCCTCAAATGTTTTATGCTCTGCGCGGTAGATTCAAACTACGGTAAATGAGCATTTGAAGAGGCCTTATGTAATAGGCATAATTGTCAATGATGGAGGGGCAACTAATAAATATACATATATATATACATACATATACACACACGCACACATACATACATACATGTGCACACACCTAAAAATATACACACACATATACGGTACATACATATATGTACGCATATACACATCAAATTATATACATACACACACACATATACATACATACATACATAAGCACCTACATATATAATTATACACACACGTACATACATATACATAATAATAATAACTACTATAACAATAACAATTGCTAGAGTTGGTGCAATTCTATACCTTTTTTTATGTGGGCTTATCTTATAATATGCTTTATATTTTCACATTTGGCTATGATTTGACCAATTTTATTTTGGTTGAACATCCATATTATTTGTTCCTCTACACTATCTATCATATTGTTTCTATAGTTCTCTAGATGTTGGCAATGCAAGATATAATGCCGCAGTGCGTGACATCTTGGTTGTTTACATAACTGGCAGCAAGTTTCATAATCTCCTTTAGGTACACCTAACTCCCACATATATTTATATCCTAGCCGAGACGAGTACAAAAGGAATCCTTCCAAGCACTTCTATAGGATCCATAACTAAAGCTAGTTCTCCGTGCAATATTTGTATAATTATGAAATGTAGAGCTGTTTGAGTGTTTCTCTTCAACCATGGATAGTTCCGTATCCCGTTTTTTTCTTCTTCTAATTATTGATTTAATTTGTTTGAGCGACAGAGTGCATTCTATGTCAATTACATCTTTTTCTGTTCCCAATTTGGCAAGTTCGTCAGCTCTTTCATTATTATATATTCCCACGTGTGATGGTATCAAATGGGGGGAGGGGAGAGAAGGGAGGAAACAGGAGGGTGTGAGAGGAGGGGGAGACAGTTCGTGGCAAGAGAAGGGAGGAGGGATGTTGAGCACGGGGTGGGGTGGGGGCTATTCTGGGAGCGGACAGGGGAGGTTCTGTTCACTCAATAAACCAGCCTTACACTCCAGTCACCCGGAGCCATCCATAGGTAGCATTTATGAGCCAATTATCTTCTCTCTCAAACAGTAGGATCACAACCTCTTTAGAGTATACCAGTACTATAGTCCATGCATTCTAGGTTGGGCAGAAATCGTGACCCCTAACCTCTCATAACTCAAAAAAGGCCAAGAGTAATCGAGTTAATATTTCTACCAAATAGGAAGACTTGGCTAGGGAATATGAGTTTACATTGACGGCTCATTTGCTCTAGCCCTTTTTGAGTTACAGAGGTTAGAGGTTACGATTTCTGTCCAACCTAGAGTTCATTAAAGGACTATAGCTAAGGTACGGTACTTCGTGTTTGCGGTAGTTCAAATAGCACTGGTACACCAAATCAATAAACTAGAACCAACACAAACTTAGTAGAGGCAGAGTCACGGTCATTAGTGCAGGCTTTACATGTTTCGAAGTTAACTCGGGCTGAATTGGATAGCCTTAGATTAAGGCCCTTAGTAATTCCTTCATTATTATGTATCAGAATTAATGCCGGTGACTGCAAATTACTAAATTTATTATACAAATTTTCGATACCCGGTACATAAAATACATTGAAGATACTATACATATTTCAATAATCTGACTACTGATATGTGTGCGGTTATCTTTTATCGATATTGCGTACTGTTTAGACCACCGCGTACGATTTAGTCTACCCTATGATCCCTACCTGTTCTCCGATACAGGTCACTTCGTCAAGCTTAACTGCTGCTCACGTCCACGATTATTACCTGGAAAGAGTAATAACAATATATTAGGGACAGGAAAAACCGAGGGTATTGGGAAAAACACACAACATAATATACAGTACACACATACGAAGAATCTCTCTCTCTCTCTCTCTCTCTCTCTCTCTCTCTCTCTCTCTCTCTCTCTCTCTCTCTCTCTCTCTCTCTCTCAATATATTATAGTCAGGCTAAACATGGGCTATTGGGAAAGAAAAAAAAAAAAAAATCAATTTTTAAATTTTCAGTTAGGCTATCAGTTGTGGCCTATTTCTGCGTACCGGAATTTCATAAGTTTTGTTTTCAGTTATTTTTGTTTTCGGTTAGTCTAGGCTATCATCCCTGGTGGCCTATTTCTGCGTACCTACCTGTATTTCATAATTTTTGTTTTCGGTTAGGATAGGCTATCACCCCTGGTGGCCTATTTCTGTTTAAATAAAAAATATATTTGTTTTCGGTTCGGCTATCACTGCGTATTTAAATTTAATTTTGTTTTGTTTTAATTTTCGGTTAGGCTATCACCGCTGATAACCTATTTGTGCGTATTTCAACATTTTTGTTTTCGGTTAGGCCTATTTAAGTAAGTGAAGCAACCTGAAGTGAGTGAAGTGTTTTTAAAGTGAGATAAGTGTTTTTAAAGTGAGTTAAGTGTTGTTAAAGTGAGTTAAGTGTTTTTAAGTGAGTGAAATGATCTGAAGAAAGTGATCGTCTCATGCCTCGTGCCTGTACGAACTGTGCCGGTAGGTTTGGTGCTTCCATGTTTGCTCCTGCCGATCCACAAGTCTGCCAACTCTGCCAGCAACAGAGGATTTGACAGCGAAATTGGATGAAGCCCACAACAAGATCAACGCCCTCACCAGGAAGCTGGAATCACTCCAAGAGTTTGTAACACTCAACGTTGGAGTATCACTAACTCCAATTGTTTCTACTCCAGCATCCATCACCACCCCAATGTCATCTGCCAACAATCCAACACCTACAGTAGCCACTGCAGCAGATGCTTCTGATGAACCTGAGCCGAAATCAAACCAGGACAGCCGCCCTGTTCACCTTAGTCTCTCCCCCACTCCTTGTGCAAGAAGCCTGCTAGCACCAACAGTACCAACCCCTCGCCCCCGTTCTAACCACTCCTCTCCCCGACCTGTACCCGCCACCACAGGTTTCCGGATTTACACCAGTGAGGAACGGTGCACGGCCAACACAGAAAAGGTCTCATCTACCAGTCACAATGTCAAACAGATTTGAGATATTGGTAGAGAGGGAAGACGAACCAGAAGAGACCAGGCTCGTTGGGGATTCCATCCTACGAGGACAGGTCGAAGAGTTCTGCGACAGAGTCCCAAATCGACGAAAAAGGTTTTGCATCCCAGGAGCTGGACTGGACGACATTGTGGAAGCCTTCGAAGATACCACAAAGGATGCAAACGAAAATACCCTTTTTGTCATCCATGCTGGTTCAAATGACGTCATGCGCACAAGATCCGAAGAGTTGATGGAGAAATATCGCAAGATGATCCAGCACTACAAAAACAAGTCAAGGAATATCATCATCTCAGGCATTCTCCCCAAGATCGACGCACCTGACAAATTCTACGACAAGGCCTTCAGCACAAATAGCCGACTAAAATATTTGTGTCTGAAGGAAGAAGTTGAATTCATCAACCTCTGGGATAATTTCTTTAACCAGCCTACTCTGTTCCGCAAGGATGGCACTCATCTAAACCCTGTGGGTTCAGCACGCATGGGTCGTCTCCTACACGAAGCAGTCCGCAGCCATGGATAAAAAAACGCCATCCGAGAAGAAGCAGCAGTGACATAAATCATCTAACGCCAAGCCAAAAACAGAGGCAACCGAGGACCACCAGCGATATGGACCGAAGACAGCGAGGACCGAGGACAGCCATGAACATAAATGTAGATCCGGCAAGAACCAAAAATATTATTAACCCTAAGTGTCGGCGCGCAACATAAGTCGAGTATAATAAATCTGGACTATCTGGCGGCGCGCGACATAGGTCGTGTGGCAATTTCAGCACGTAATGTTGCTGAGAGAGAGAGGAAGTGGTGGCAGGAGAGTAGCGAGCGTATGACTGCTCCAGACCACCGCGGCGAACCTACTGACACGAATCCCACCTCCTCCCTCCCTCTCTCACTCGCTACATACTGAATTGTATGGGGAAAGTACCGAATTACATGCTTTTTGCACTCGCGTTGCGCGGTTGTTGCAAGAAAACTAGCAGTCATAAAAGGATCGTTATGGTGTCATTGGAAAGCTCTGTTTATGCCCTTTCAGGGATAGATACTTGTTTTACGCTCTGGGTCTTATTTAGGCATGAAAATGATCACGTAAACAGCCCTATTTTGGCTAAAAACACCCCGCTGGGCGGTACATATAAATAAACCGCTAGCCAGCTAATCTAGTGTTAAAGAGCGTTCTGTGAGTTCCAAAATAACAAATTGAAAGGTTTTCTATGCAAACAGAAAATTATGATGTGATTGGCATAACAGAATCTTGGCTCAATACAGAAGATAGAAACTTTTTAGCAGAGTATTCACTTCCCGGTAATGTAATGTTTGAGAAAAGCCGAATAAATAGAAATGGAGGTGGCGTTTTACTTTATATCAAAGAAAGTCTTAACCCTACCCTCTTGTTAAAACGATCACAGATATAAAAATAAATATAGAGTTTTGGTCCACTTCATGTTGGGATATGTCCACTGGCTATAGCTCGCTGTCTCTCTCTCTCTGTGTGTGTGTGTGTGTGTGTGTGTGTGTAATAGTTTTGGTTAAGTGTACGCTTATATTAGGATATGTTCACTAGGTATAGCGGAGTGTGAGAGAGGGAGAGTGTGAGAGTGAGTGAGAGATAGCAACGTATTTCCAGTGTGTCGGATGTTGTTTTCTTCGTGTGTGTGTGCAAGACAAACAAACACGAACGTACCGGTAATAAAAAACAAAACAATCTCAAACACACATTACCGAACGAAACATAAAGATAGCGAACGAAAACAAATTACAATGAGCGTGGCGTACCATTGGAATAATACTATCCACAAAACTCTTAATATATCAGGGAGTTATTGGTAAAAGATCACTGACAGGGGTTGTTTGGTATGGCGCGCACGCACGCACACACACACACACACGCACACACACACACACACGCACGCACACACACACACTCCGACACTGCCAGACTACAATTGCCCTTAAAAATTGACGGAACATTTTCTCACAACACACCACCTTCTGTAAAAAACAAAGCCAAATTAAAACCAGATCGCATATAACTAAACAAAAAAATCCCTGCCACCCACTATCTCACTTAACCCTGCTTACTACCTGGTACCTCAGATACTTCTCAAACTGCACAAAATCGTCTAAACACAGCAAGAATAAAATACAAAAAACAAAAACGTCGCCGGTATAGCTATTTTTAACATCGTTCTTAACGCTAATAACCCCCTAATGAAATTAATGAAAACACGTGATTCTCCCAGGATTCGAACCTAGGACACCACATACAGAACTTACACGCTCTAACCATTACACCATCAAGACAGTAATACAAATCCCTGCCACCCAAGGAATTACACTACAAAAGCTTTCCAAGAACACAGGAGCGGCCACAATGATTTTTTTTTCTTTTTACCTTCTCAACAAAACGGTCTTCGGAGGCAAGAGAATCACTGCACACACAGATAATTATTAACTTTCTGGATACGCATATTTTAATGTTTTCTGGCTATTATTAGACAAGTATATTCAGATTAGGAAGGGTATGTGGAAGTCACTACACAGCCACACCATCATCATCATGGCACAAACACGCAGAAACGCGCCAAGCACAACACATAGACAGACAGACACGGTGGTGATTGCATTACTGCGCCATCCCTACAGGGGGCTACATAACAAAAGCCGAGTCCATTCTTTTTAGTCTTTATTAAAAGAAAACAAAATAGAAGGTCCCACCCCTTTCTCATTCTTAAGTAAGTCATTTTAGATTTACAGAAGAGCGACCATTACTGCATGTCCACAAACATTTCAGTAATGTAAGTATGTTTCCTTCTACTTTTATTTTTATTAAATTGACAATTACAAAGTGATGTATGCTATCTTTATTACCGTCTAGGTATAACGAAAATTATGGTTTATAGGTCTAATTATCTTTTGAAGTGATACAATGACCAGAACAAAGCTATTTCACATTAATTGTCTTGTATTCCTTCTCATATTCATTCAAGTCTTCAAACAATTGCTCCGGTTTGACACCTTCGGGTTCGTTTTTGTGCTCCCCCCCCCCCCCCCCCATCTCCCTCATGTTTAGCCCCATTAGTTTTGAGATTTTAAGACTTTCGAACCATTAGTTTGGCAATTTTAAGATCATTCGCCCCATTTCTTTGTCAGTATTAAGGCCCTTCGTTCAATTTAGGTGTCGATTTTTTCCTGGCGTGCGATAGCAAGCCTGTATTATAGTACCGGTACGTAGTATCCGGCCCCCAGCCTGGACATTTTTCTATCAAAAAATTTGCATATTTATCTTGAAGGTGTGTGTGTGTTGTTGTTTTTTTTTTTTTTTTTTTTTTAAAGTCTGAAGGAGGTCTAGGGAGGAATCTAAAAATATATTAAAAGGATATATAAATAAGCAAATCAATTCGCCCATCCCACCGTAATACAAAAAAACTTATTCCACTCTGTTCTGAAGGCACCGTACTATCGATTGTCACCGCCCGGGCCACATATTATAGCCCAACTGTATTATGGTTCGGCACCACTGGTGAGAACGGTTCCGCGCGGCCTATTTAATGGCTAACTCAGCTAAACTCGCGCATATTTTACCGTACCGTATGGCGCGGCAAAGAGAAGACAGAATGAGACCACAGTTTTAAATCCTAACCTAACCTAACCTAACATATATATATACAGTATATATATATACTGTATATATATATATATATATATATATATATATATATATATATATATATAATTATATAGGTTAGGTTAGGTTAGGTTAGGATTTAAAACTGTGGTCTCATTCTGTCTTCTCTTTGCCGCGCCATACGGCACGGTAAAATATGCGCGAGTTTAGCTGAGTTAGCCATTAAATAGGCCACGCGGAATCGTTCTCACCAGTGGTGCCGAACCGTAATACAGTTGGGCTATATGCGCCCGGGCCACGTGTTTAGTTCAAGGTCAACCCTAACAGGTACGGTACGTTCCCAGATACACACAAATTATCTGGTGGTAAAGCGGATGATGTAAGAAATTAAATAGAGTAAATTGATACCGTACAGTCAATGTGTTTTTTTTAATTACCGACTGCAATATTGAATCTATATGCCGGTATTCATATATATATATTTCTCCACCTAAACTCGATTAATGAAATTAACAAACACATGTGGCAGTCCGGGGATTCGAACCTAGGATGCTCACATCGAAAATCAACACACTTATGCATTGCACCACGAAGACAGTTAAAGAAAGGTGGACAAGCCTACGATTTATTATGCAGTTTCAAATCCTGCATATCAATCTAAGCATGTACACACTTTCCAACTGCGCTATCATAGGCTATGCATAGGTGAAAGGAAATAGTAATTAATGGGGCACTTAACCCTAGGGAAGGCCTCTCGATAAACTACTACTGAACCTGAATGAATTATTATGTTCTCTCCACCAACCAACTTTACTCCTAAACTCGATTAATGAAATTAACAAACACATGTGGCAGTCCGGGGATTCGAACCTAGGATGCTCACATCGAAAATCAACACACTTATGCATTGCACCACGAAGACAGTTAAAGAAAGGTGGACAAGCCTACGATTTATTATGCAGTTTCGAATCCTGCATATCAATCTAAGCATGTACACACTTTCCAACTGCGCTATCATAGGCTATGCATAGGTGAAAGGAAATAGTAATTAATGGGGCACTTAACCCTAGGGAAGGCCTCTCGATAAACTACTACTGAACCTGAATGAATTATTATGTTCTCTCCACCAACCAACTTTACTCCTAAACTCGATTAATGAAATTAACAAACACATGTGGCAGTCCGGGGATTCGAACCTAGGATGCTCACATCGAAAATCAACACACTTATGCATTGCACCACGAAGACAGTTAAAGAAAGGCGGACAAGCCTACGATTTATTATGCAGTTTCGAATCCTGCATATCAATCTAAGCATGTACACACTTTCCAACTGCGATATCATAGGCTATGCATAGGTGAAAGGAAATAGTAATTAATGGGGCACTTAACCCTAGGGAAGGCCTCTCGATAAATTACTACTGAACCTGAATGAATTATTATGTTCTCTATAAAACATTGGATTACAGTAAGCGGTACCGGTACTGTAATATGTTTGAATTTAACCATTTAAGATTTAATAATGTGTTCTTGGCTCGGTCAGGTCAGTATCAAGGATTTGAAATGTTCTGCCAATTAGCCTATACCAATAAAACAGAGTATAAGAGAGTCCAGTAAATATACCCGCGCCACCGCCAACACCTGCATCGCGGGTCCCCGTTATAGTCAAGGAAATGGGTGCAAGAATTGCTCACAAGGTGATACAAGCATGAAACTTCCCGGAAATGTTCACAAGGACCTACTTTACAATTTCAGAGCAGGAGCCACCGAGATTTCTGTATTGCATAGCAACGGTTGCTAGGCAAAGCATTTTCCTTAGCAACCGGCAGCAACGATGCAGTTTCTGAACTACTATGAAGTGTTATGACTTTGTACTTTTATTTATTTTCCTATATTCACTCCTAAAATGGTTCAAAAGATGTATAAAAGCATATATATCTATATAATAGAGTGAATGTCAGCACACAACCAGGGCACACTGGTGACATCACTGCTGTGTAACTCAGCATGGGATTCAGTGCCAGCTGATCTAGATATACTAGTACTTTAATAAGTACTAGTATATCTAGATCAGTGTCCCAAATGCTATCTAACAGCCCCAAATCCACTAGCTACTAAACTGTAGTTTGTAGTTGGTAGATGTAGTTAGATAGCCGCGCCTGAATTGACAGGATATGCCAGCGCGGGAGAGCCGAGCCAAGGGTAACGGGGCTTAAGAATTACCCGGAAGGTGTACAGATCGCACGGGACTTAAATGGCACTGGATGAACGATCGGGCTAGGTGTAGGGAAACTGAACCTAGTTGTATCCCATAAAGTAATGTGTGCAACAGATGTATTTGATAAAGGTGGTAAAAGGATAAACCCTCGGCCTTAATCATATTTTGTTTCCAGTTTCAGCAAGTTTGATATATTTGATCTGCGCACAGTGATAGTCAAGACGTACTGAATATTCACAGAAATGGCCAGTGCCTCATCTTCATCTGTTCAAGCAACTGATTGGACTATATGTGTTTTTTGTCAACTGGACACCAAAGAGTCTCTCATATCACCAACTGACAGAGGCTATGAAACCATAGTAGACAACATCACACAGTTTAGTAACCTTGACTCAATGCCAATCAAAATCAATCTGGCACGACTTGACCATGGGAATAGTATTCAATTAACATTGAAAGAACAGAATGCAAAGTGGCACAAATCTTGTTATCAGAAGTTTTCACATACCAAACTGGAACGCGCAAAACGAAAGCACAAGTCTGAGGAAGATGGGACTGCTTCAAAACAAATTTTCACACGTAGCACTAGCAGTGGTGGTGATACTGCCTCAAGTGGAACAGTTGGCAGCAATTGTCCCAAATGCTTCTTTTGTTCCCAGCAGCAAACAAAGGAGAACCTCCGCGAAGTCTGTACATTTCAACTAGATTTTTGTGTGAGGAAATGCGCACATGATCTACAAGATGAAAATCTTCTTGCAAAATTAAGTGCAGGAGACCTTATTGCCCAGGAGGCAAAGTATCATGCAAACTGCCTTACAAACCTGTACAATAGAGCACGTGCAAAGGTATCACAGGATCAGGATGCCTCAGATGACCAGACATGTAAAGGAATTGCTTTGGCTCAGCTGATTTCCTACATTGAGGAGAAGAGGCAAGATGAGGATGTGAAGGTGTTCAGACTTGCAGATCTTGTGAAGCTCTACACTGACAGGCTAAATCAACTTGGAGTGGATGTTACTGCACGAGTAAACAGTAAGCATCTGAAAGACCGCATTCTCATGCATCTCCCAAGGATGAAAGCTTACAAAGAAGGACGAGATGTGTTCATGGCTTGTGAAGAAGATGTTGGCTCTATTCTCCGAGAAGGATACCAGACTGATCGAGACGAGCAGAGTGTCATGATGACCCAAATTGCTGAAATGATCCGACAGGACATCTTCGCACACAAAATAACATTCTCTGGATCGTTTGGCCATAACAGCCAAGTGGAGTCTGTTCCACGGTCCCTTTTGTCACTGGTCAGCATGCTTATCAATGGTTCAAACATCACAGATCAAACATCCAACACAACTATCAGCCAACCAATACTATCCATTGCTCAGCTGTTGGTGTACAACAGCATCAAGAGACGCAGGGATTCTGTGAGGCAGTGGCAGGACCAGAACTTGTCAGAGTAATTTCTGAGTTTGAAGCGACCATGGTAGGGAAACAACAAAGTTCTGGGCAAAGAAACCATCATGAACAAACCCGGTCAACCCAGAAGTTGTTTGCTGGATAGGTTCAGGCGGTAGTTAGTATAATGGAGGACATGGGGAGCCCATTTGAGGAGGAAGGGCAGGACCTTCTCAGACTCCATACAAAGGACATCATGGATGAGCAGTCAGTCGAGTGTCTAACCACTCTCGCATCAAAGGGTCAGGAGCAGTATGCAACATTTGTGGAAGAGCGGCTCAGAACAAATACTAAGCCAATCACAGCAACAATTACCAGGAACAAGGTGGTACTGTTCAATGTCCAAGGCAAACGATCAAACAAATCAGGGGACAAAGTCAGTCTCCTCAAAAGTGAATCTTCGCTGTTTGCAAGTCTGTATGTTGCATGTCAGACAAGGAAAGGTGACTTGAACAATTTCTTCAATCATGAAAACCTCCCATTTCCTCCATCTCTGTCTGCCTATGGGCAGCTACGTCCAGGGAAGAAGTCTGATCTCATAGAATGTCTTGAAAAGAAAGTAGGGTCATCAAATGATGTGACACCAGAGACTGAAGTGCGAATCATGGATGGTGCGGCACTTGTTCACTTTCTTAGACCTGAGGGCTGCAAGACATTTGGAGACTATGCTGCCAAGGTCTTTCTTCCATACATAAACAATGCTCAAAGTCAGGCTCTGAGAGTGGATGTTGTCTGGGACCAGTACTTCGATAACAGCCTCAAGTCACAGACAAGAGAACAACGTGTCACTGGTGCTATTCAGCGCAGACGAGTTGGGGCGTCTAGCCCAACACCAAAGAACTGGCAGCAGTTCCTTCGCTTGGCCAACAACAAGACAGACCTGTTTACATTCCTCACTGCTGGAAAATGCATCAGGAGACCAGACTCTCATTGTTACTGATGGTGCCAATGTGCTATGCTTACCTACACGAGACACCAGCAACATTGCTCCCTGCAACCATGAGGAGGCAGACTCGAGGATCATGGTGCATGTCAGTGATGCTGTTATGCAGGGCTTCCACAAGATCCTTGTTCGAACTGTGGACACTGACGTGGTAGTATTGGCAGTGGCAGTCGTACAGCAGCTGGCTCAGAGACAGCAGATAGAACTCTGGATTGCCTTTGGTTGTGGAAAGGACTTTAGGTACATCCCAGCTCATGAAATAAGTGCTTCACTTGGTACAGAAAGATCCTTGGCACTGCCTGTGTTCCATGCTTATACAGGTTGTGATACCGTGTCCCATCTGGTCCAGGTGGGAAAGAAGACTGCATGGAAAGTGTGGGAGGCACATGATGAATTTACTGCGACATTCTATGAGCTGCACAATGCACCTGAACAAATTGGTGAAGCGACTGAGGCTTCTCTGGAGTACTTCACCATTCGACTCTATGACAGGACAGCAACTTCTCATTCCATCAATGAAGTCAGAAAGAATCTGTTCATCCACAAAGGACGTCAGATATCATGTCTACCTCCAACCAAGGCTGCTCTACAGCAACACATGAAGAGGGCAGTACTACATGGTGGGCACCACTGGGGCTGCACCACGGTGCCAGAACGACAGTTGCCCTCTCCAAGTGAGTGGGGATGGACTTGCCCAGAAAAGTGGAGGCCTCTGTGGTCTAACTTGCCCGAAGCCAGTGCAACCTGCCCAGAACTACTGAAGTGTTCTTGCCGAGGAGGATGCACAGACTGCAAATGTGTTGATGCACATCTAAAATGCACAGCCTACTGCAAATGCAAACGTGACTGTGACAACAGTGTCTGAAGCTTTAGGAGTGGCATTTGTATAGCCTGACTTGCCCTAAATTGGATTTTATGCCACATAATTCTTGTATATGATCTCCAAATGCAATGCTACATGTTTTTTAGAACAAGGAGTTGAGAAAAAACCATAGCACCTCAGTTTTCCAGAAACTGCATTGTTGCTGCCGGTTGCTAAGGAAAATTATTTGCCTAGCAACCGTTGCTATGCAACACTGAAATCTCGGTGGCTCCTGCCCTGAAATTGTAAAATAGGTCTTTGTGAACTATTGTGGAAAGTTTTATGCTTGTATCACCTTGTGAGCAATTCTTGTCCTATTTAGTACCGATTGCCCTCACTATTACTGGAACACGCCAGCCAGACACCAACACCATACACGATTTACGCCGACTCAAACATACTCTCTGCCACCTACATTTTAATCCTCTCACCTCAAATATAGAAATAAACTAGAGGGGAACTCGGGAAAGCCCGTACATCCGCCTATGCTGGCGGAGGTATGCACTCTACCGATCACCTCCTGTATTGAATCGCTTACTTGGCGCATACCCTATCTGCCCACCAAATTTCGTGAACATTGGTTGTTAACTTTTTTAGATCTAGTTTACAGACAAACGGAGGAAAAAACATAACCTCCATCAACTTCTCTTGAATTTGACTCTGTTACTCTTTTGACTTTGGGGTAGACACTTGTTACAGGCAGCCTGCCTTCTGTCTCTTTCATACACAGAGCACAAAACTAGTGTTAGGTACCAGTACCGGTAATCTAATAATGAGAAGATTCGATAGATTCAGTTCGGGTTAGCTTCGAAAATTTAAGGGGGGATGGGCCAGTTTTCCTGGCTCCCTTCTCCCTCGTGATTAGCCCCATTGATTTTCAGATTTTAAGACGTTCGGCCCGGGCCATTAGTTTGATGATTGTGAGATGGTATACCTCATTTGTTTTCAATATTAAGACCTTTCGTGCCATTTAGGTGTTGATGTTTTTTCCTGGCGAGCGACAGTGAGCCTGTAATTTTAACCCCTTCTCTACTGGTGCCGTTCTTTTAAATTTATTCTGGCTACTATTAGACGATTTTATTCAGTTATAAAGGCCCTCCAGCAATTAACGGGCTTCAAACTATCTCACTTAACCCTTCATAATACCACAAATCCTTCTTAAACTGCACAGCATTGCCTAAATATAGCTAGAAGAAAACTAAAAAGACGATGCGGTACAGAAGGGGTTAAGAGTAACCGACCTTCGGCCGGAACATTTTAAAACCGAAAAATGTACAAATTTATTTTGAAGGGGTGTCTAGGGGGTGTTTTTTACAGCCTGATGGAGGTCTAGTGAGGAAACTAAAAAACAATACAAAAATATAAAACAATAAGCAAATACGCCCATCTCCCCTTAAGGTCACGAGTTATACCCTATAGTCTAGTCTAGGCGCTGTAAGTAGGCGAGAACTCATAACCTCTCTCCTCTGTAACTCAAAAAGGGCTAAAGCAAATTGGCTGTAAATGTACACATCTATTCCTTGGCTGACTCTTCCCAAATGGTAGAAATATTATCTCGATTACTCTAGTGTTTTTTTAGTTACAAAGGTTAGAGGTCATTATTTCTCGCTTACTTACAGCAAATAGACTATAGCCTAGCCCTAGACTGTGTGATGTCACGGTCATAAATACTTATTAGGTTTATTCATACATTTTCGAAGCTGTTTTGGACTGAGGTAAACCTCTATATGTATGTGTCATCTGATATGTATACCGGTACTTCGAAGGTTCCTATAAAGGGGTATTATTGGTGTTTCTGGCCCCCATTCTCCCTCATGTTTAGCTCAATTAGTTTTCAATTTTGTAGATGTTCGCCCGATTAGTTTGGCGATTCTAGTACGGTACCTTACACCCCATTTCTTCGTCAATACGTAGACTTTTCGTGCCATTTAAGTGTCAATATTTTCCTGGCGAGCGATAGCGAGCCTGTATTTTAGGAAGAACCGGCCTTTGGCCGGGACATATATCTACTAAAAAAAATACAAATTAATCAAGAAGGGGGATATTGGGAATGTTTCTTAAAGGTTAATGGAGGTCTAGGAATGACACTAAAATTAATAATATAAAGTAAATAAATACCGTACATGAAAAACTCAACCAAAAAACAAACCCTTCCCCCTAAATGTTTTCTAATCTTTAACGTATATCAGAATTAATGACCGCGACTGTATGTACACATGTGCGTGTGTGTGTGTGCATGTACTGTATGTTGTGTGTGTGCTCATTGAAACTTAAGAGCCTGTACTTCTAGACTGTGTGTATATGTATGTATGAATGTATGTATGTATGTACCGGTATGTATGATACGGTATGTATAATATGCATGTATGGTATGTGTATTATGTATGTAATACCGGTACGTTTCTGAAATATTTCTAATCATATAGCCAATATTCAAGTATGTATGGATATATGTATATATATATTTATATATGTATGTATATATGTATTTACTCAGGCCCATTCCCCACTTTTCCTTTTTTTTTTTGTATTATTATAATGTTTTTCTGGGGGTGGGCGACTCAAGACAGAGCCCGAATAGGGACAACACAACAGAAACCCAATGAACACACACAATATATATAAGTACCTAATTATATCTATTATTACGTGTATGATATATGCGTAATTAGCGCCCCTTCACACCAACTCAATTATCATTATGCCAATCAACGACCCAATAATACAATTAAGGGAGCCCACCTCGCTTTTTTTTCTCTTTCTCTCACTCTCTCTTTGGTTTGTATTCATTCGGCCCCATTCAGCCTACTTTTTTAAGACGTTTACCCCCATCCAGGTGTCAATATATTCCAGACAAGTGGTAGCACCTACCTATGTCACATATGTGGAGTTCGCCACTCTTGCTAGTGGCACGGAGCAGCTCACCGCCCTTCGTTGTTGTTTGAGCAGCAGACTGTTCGAAGGGGCGGAGCGCTCCCCTGCGAAGATGGGCTCGTCTGGCACTTTTTGTAGTTCGACATCGAGGGCTCTCTTGAAGCTGTCTAACGAGATTCTTCTCATGTCTCTTACTCGCCGCGGGAGTTTGTTGAAGAGACATGCTCCTCTATGTGATAACCAACCCTCTCGCAAAGAGCCCATAGTGCCCCAATTTTTCATCTTGGGGATATTGCATTTCCAGCCTCTCCTATCAATGAACTTCATTGCTATTGGGGTATGTAGATTTGGTACAAAACCCTATGCGATTTTCCACGTATATATTATTAAGTATCGTTCCCTTCTACGTACCAACTAATACAGCTTTAGTGATTTTAAATGCTCCCCATAGTGTAACTGTTTTACTCAGTTTATATGTGAGGTGAAGTTTCTTTGTACACTGTCTAAGTCATTAATTTCACCTGCTTTGTATGGGGATGTTCATACGTTACAGTATTCTAGCCGCGGTAGCACCAGGGATTTGAAGAGTGTTATCATAGGCAATTCACTGCGAGTTTTAAACGTACCCGGTACGTAGAATCCAACCTGTTAGCCGTTTCGCAGCTGCAACTTTGACCTGGTTATGTTCTTTGAATCCCATATTTTCAGACATTATAACCCCAAGGTCTTTCACATTGTCTTTACGTTCTACTATGTGATTGGATTCTGTTTTGTAACTCGTGTTCTCTTTAATAAAATCATTATCTCTGTATCGTATCGTATTAATTGGAATTTGTCTTCATTAAACTGCATGTTATTTTCCCTGGTCCACTGGAACACCTTATTTATGTCCTGCAGCCGGCCTGTGTCTTCCTGTGTCTTTACTGTCATACTCAGTTTTGTGTCATCCGCAAAGGAGGATATCTGTACTGTGTCTTGTGTTGGCATTATGTCACTTATTAGAATGAGGAAAAGAAGGGGCCCGCTAGCAGTGTTCCTTGGGGAACTGAGCTTTTGACGTCTGAAGGCTCAGATGTTACTTGGCTTACTGCTACTGATTCTTTTCAGTGCACGAGGAAGTTGTATATCCACCTTCCGATTTTACCTGTTATCCCTTTTGCTTTAAGTTTGTGTGCAATAATACCATGATCACATTAAATTTTATCAAATGCCTTAGCAAAATCGGTGTATATGACATCCACGTTTTCTTTTCTTCTAGGGATTTAAGAATGTTGTCGTCATGTTCCAATAGTTGAGAGAGACATGATCTTCCTGCTCTGAACCATTGTTGGCCAGTGTTGTGTAGTTCATTTGTTTCCATAAATGTTGAGATTTTGCCTTGCAGGACTCGCTCAAAAATGTTAATGATGTGGGAAGTCAGAGCTACTGGGCGATAGTTTTTTGGTAGTATTTTACTCCCTCCTTTATGCAAAGGGACAATTATTGCGTTTTTCAAACTATCCAGTATTTCTCCAGTGTCTAGATTCCTTCTCCACATTATAGCCAGGGGTTTTGAGAAGTTTTCCTTACATTTCTTTTTTAGGATCGAACTCCATGAGTCCGGGACTGGTACCGAGTGGGATGGCATGTTGGCGATGGCTTCTGCTATGTCTTTTGGTCCAAAATTAATATCCAGAATCTGGGAGGTTTCCGTGGGGGGATTATTCATGAAAAATTCATTTTGGTCTCTTGATTGCTTTTGTTTCGTCAGGCTTACTGAAGGTTGTTTCATACTGTAGATGTAATAGTTCACTCATTTCCTTTTTGTCCCTTGTGAATGACCCATCATCTTTACTTAGTGGGCCGATGTTTTATGTGGTTTTAGTCTTATGTTTAGCATATGAAAAGAAGTACTTGGAGTTTTCCTTTATGCTTGCAATAGCTTTGCTCTCCTCTTCTATTTGTGGTAGTTCATATGAGATTCTTAGTCGTTGTTCAAATTAGACAATTTCTCTATCTATTTTGACTTTTTGTCTTTCCTGTAGATTTTGTTGTGTGCGTCTTTGCGTTAGTAGTTTTCTTCTTCTGTACATCTTCCTTCTTTCCTGTTCTTGTCTGCTTCTTCGTCTTGTTTGTCTTTCTGGTATGTGGTGGCTACAGATTTGAGTCATGGTTTCCGTTAATAGGACTAGGCATTCTGATGGCGTCCGGTTGTTCATTAAATCTTCCCACTCTATTTCCTTAGCGAGCCACCATATATATATATATTTTTGTTATGACATCAAGCTAAATTTTTAAATTTTTCGATAGAAAAATGTCTCTGGCGAAGCCGGATTTCTCCATACAATGCTGGCTCTCTATCGCTCGCCAGGAAGATATCGACACCTGAATGGGGATAAACTTCTTAAAACAGTTGGCTGAATGGGGCCGAATGGATACAAGCCAGGGAGAGAGAGAAAAGAGAGAAAGATAAAAAAAAGCCGGTGACCCCCTTTAACACTTCTCCATAATTAGATTACTTAGTTTTTAGCTTCGTTTCAACTTTTAACTCTGGAGTGTCTGTGTGTCATTCTTCTTTGATTGATTGATTGTGTATGTGTGTGTGTGTGTGTGTGTGTAGGCTATGTTTGTAACATATTTGTGTAACTGTGAATGAGACATATGCATGTAATATGTGTGTGTGTGTGTGTGTGTGTGTGTGTGTGACAGGCGCGTGTAACAGATCCCTCACGCCGTCACCTCCCCCCTCACCCCCACAATAATTATACCACCTGTTGAATGCTGGGTTCGTTGTAGGTTCGTGAGTATCCTATGCGTGCGTGTGATTATGTATGGGCGTGAGACAGATGGATGTGTATGTGATTGTACAGTTCCTTTCAAAAGTTCCGTTCCCCTCCGAGATGTACCCTATGTATGTGTGTGTATATGTAAAAAGTTCCGTTCCCATATGAGATGTATGTATGTATGTCTGCATGTATCTATGTATGTATGTGTGTGTGTGACAGACCCGTCCCCCCCCCCCCACACTGGAATGCTCCCACCTGTTGAATGTGGGGGTAGGACGGGGGGGGGGGGGTTACCTGGAATAAATATGAGGGGCCGCTCAGACGTCAGACCTTGGCCTTACCTAGCCAGATCGATATGCTATTTTAGTACCGTACCTAGTAGTTAATAAATTATATATATATATATATTCTGTTTACTTCCTACCGTAAAATGTACAAATTTATCTAGAAGGGGGGTCATGGAGTCGTTTATTTGAAGCTTGATGGAGGTCTAGGGAGGAAACTAAAAAAAAAAAAATAATAATATACCGGTATACTGTACATATATCGACCAACCACTAAATAAACCCATCTCCCATTTAACCCATACTGTACCGGTCACGTCCTTTTCATTAGATTCTGGCAACTATCAGACGATTGTATTCAGCTCAGGAAGGATGTCTACCAATTGAAAGGCAACAAGCTATCACAATTAACTTTTTTGCTACCATATATCCTTCCGAAGCTTCACAACATCGTCTAAATGTAGCTAGAATAAAATAGTAAAGACGTCTCCGATACAGAAGGGCTTTCCACTAATAACAGTTTAATTCTGCAGTTAATGATGATTGCTCCCAAAATATTGCCAGATTTGTTTTGGTGTGACACCGGCTGTGTCAACAGATATCTTATTAACCCCTGCTGTACCGGCGACGCTTTTTATATCTTAGTCTTTCTATATTTAGGCGATTTTGTGTAGCTTAGGAAAGAGTATAATGTGTTAAGTGAGATAATTGCAGGCTCCCTATAGCTCACCAGGAAAATAAATCGACATATAAATGGCACGAAAGGTCTTAACATTTACAAGGAAATGGGGCGAAAGGTTCTAACATTGCCAAACGTCATAAAATCTCCAAAGTAATTACTGGAGACTCCTTTTAAACTGAATAATATCGTCTAATCGTAGCCAAAATACAGATAAAAGAACGGTACCGGTACAGAAGGGGTTAATTGCTAAAGACCTCTTTAAAACTGAATACAAGCGTCTAATCGTAGCCAACATTTTGATAAGAGAACGGCAACAATACAGGAGGTATTAATGACTACCGGTACTTGCGAGTTTCGTTCTATAAGGAGGTTGGAGCTGTTGATATTGATATTTAGCAGAATTACCTGTTAAAATGAGGTTGTAGTACATTTATAAATACCGGTACATAAAACCTAATTCAACATACTCTTTAGAAATTAGAACCATACATAATTATTGCATATCTATTTACCATCGATGCCTACAGCTCCAACTTCCTTATAGCCCGAAACTCACAAGTGGTCAATTGCTGGAGGTTCCTTTAAAACTGGCTACTGTTATTCTAACAGTAGCCAGAATAACGTTAAAGGATAAGAACCACTAATGATATTCTCAATGTTCTAGTTAGCCAAGATTGAAGGGACAAAAGACAAAGTTAAGCTAATAATCTGCATAAAATGAGCTAGCTAATTAAGATTGAAAGGGGTAAAAAAACGCTAATAATCCGTCTTAAAGGTGGGTGTGCATGCTATTATTTTCCTCCACAATCATTACCGGCAGTGTGCACTATAGCTTTTGGTGCAATATTTTCTGCTACAATGGCTTAATTATTTATATAATGGCCAAAATAGGATATGGGTGACACTTTTCTGGATTCGGAGTTTAAGCGCTCTGATGACGTATGCCCAGCAACACAACAAGCTCTTCTGACAGGTGGAAATGGAGGATAGTGACAGTAGTTCCGATTCGTTTGCCAATACTGAGGGTGATAACCGTGATTATGGCGAAGAACCTCAAGTGATGAATATTGGTGGTGTCCAGGCTTATATGTATGAACCTGTAGGACGAGATCCAGCAGCAGGAGAGGAGGGAGAAGCAGCTGCAGCTGTACTTGTACCTGAGGTGGCACCAAATCAACAGCGTCTGAATATGCAGGCCACTGAATGGTAATTATAAACCTTTATTATATAATTGTGTGGTCCCACGTCATAGACTGTGATTAAAGAAGTGTTTTCCCGATTTTTATAGCTTATAGATTAGGCTATAGCCTACCGGGTATAGCCTAATATATTTATCAGTGTTTACTTTATGACAACAATTTGTTGGTGTCTGTAATATTTAGGACAATCACAGCTTTTGGTGATATTTATTTACTCTTAGAAACATTCACTGACACGAATGTAGGCCTAGCCTATTATTAATTGTCATATCCAACGTCACTATTGAGGCCTTGGGTCATATTGGTAATTATAGGGCGCGGCGGACGCTAGCGATCATGTCCCCGTCTATTTTGACTGCATTTGGATACAATAATGAAAGCCCTCCCCTCACGCCTCCATGACTTATTGTCATCATCTTATACATTGCCAACAGGGTGCAAATAACAGAAAAAATCGCCGTAAAAATAGACGGGAACTTAACCGCGGCGATCGACTTATGTAAACATGATGACCGTACGCCTGGTCACTACATATCCTTCCCAACAATGTTTGCGCCACTCACTGTTTATTTATTTATTTATTTTTTTTTGTTAGCCTAGTTGCTAGTAGTTGAATTTCAGCCAATAAATTTCTTTAGCCTAGGTTAGGCCTATATCCATCGACGCTGACTGTATAATTTGGGCTAGGCTTAAGTTAGCCCATATTATCCACTCTCCTGACTCCTGAAATTGGCAAGCACTTAGGCCTAGACTAGGGCCTACCGGCCTACATGCAAATTTTCCTTAATTTCTGATCTTACTAGCCTAGGCTAATTTTATTTCTGTCACTAAGCTAGTTAGCTAGGCTATCTAAAATATCATAATTCGCTAATGCCCGGTAGCCTACCGTACTTTATGGAAAGATGTACCCAATGCTGTACAGGGAAATTTCCCACCCCAAAAATCTATCACTCACTTCTTGGACTTGACGCTTCCTTGCAGCTGGTCTCTGCTCTGATGACACTGTAGGAACACTTGTAGCACATGTACCTGCAGGGTAAATTGTGGGTATGGCATCAGCTTTTAGGTATAAGCATCTAGCCATACCCATACTCCACCGCACTTTATTGTCAAAGCATTCATCACGAAAATGTCCATTGCATATGAAGCTTGTTTTGGGCTTTGCCTCCCACACTCTGGTTCTTTGTATAAACTTCACCCATTTGTTACAATGGTATGGATCACTTGGAAACTTGTGTAGTGCTATGTTTGGTCCAGGAATGTTGCTACACCCGAAAACAGCACACCTATTCACCATTGTTGCTATACTTGCTGATGTTTACTTCCCAAATGTTGGCCTGGGCCTACGTCACATCCTCACGTGAGTACTAGTTGCAAGGGATCGCAATTCAATATCTATTTTTGATTTGTTCTCTAATATTGAAGATTAGTTTTGACAAAGGAGTAGTCAGGTTAATTACTGGAGATCTAAACATCTCTTTAAATACATTATAAATTAATTTTAATTTTGTATGCCCCACCACCTTTAAGGGGAGATGGCCGGATTTATTTTCTTATTAATTTATCTTTTTATTATTTGTTTAGTTTCCTTCCTAGACCTCCACCAAGCTTAAAACAAAAAACCCAAACCCCCCCCCCCCCCCCCTTCAAACTAAATGCGTGCATTTTTCGGTAGAAAATTATCCCGGACGAAGGCCGATTAGGCTACCGCTATATTACAGGCTCGCTATAGCTCGCAAGGAAAAAATATCGACACCCAAATTGTACGAAAGGTCTTAATATTGACAAAGAAATGGGGTGAAAGGTCATAAAATCGCCAAACTAATGGGCAGAACGTCTTAAAATCTGAAACATAATGGAGCTAAACATGAAGGGGAGCCAGATAAAACAACCCTGCCCCCTTAAATGAGCTAGTTTCTTTTTCCTCAGAACAATGGCTATTTATATTTTAAGCAAACATTAATCAGCTTAGGAAAGACCGTTGGAAGGGTCGACAAAGGGTTCAGCCTAACATTGTCCGCGATTATAATGATCTCAAACAACTGGCTATAAGCTTAGGAGGGAGTTTTCTAGAGATCCTATAGGAAGTAATTTCTAACTTTAGGATCTCTAGAGTTTTCCAGACAAAGTAACCTAGCTACTTTACTTAATATTATACACTTGGAAAATCGCAGATTGCTTAGTACCGGTACCAATTCTACACACCCCGATAGTCATGAAGTTCAGTGATAGGAGAGACTGAGAATGCGATATCCACCGAATGAAAAATATGGGTGCTATAGGCGCGCTGCTAGAAGGTTGGTTATCACACAGAGGACCACGTCTCTTAAACAAACTCCCGCGGCTAGTAAGAGACATGAGGGGCGTCTCGTTAGACATTAACTTCAAGAGAACCTTGATGTCGAACTGCAAAAAGTGCCAGACGAGCCCATCTTTGCAGGGAGTGCTCCGCCCCGTCGAACAGTCTGCTGCACCAATTGTCAAACCTCAACTAAGGGCGGCGCGCTTCTCAGTGCTACTAGCAGAATGGCGAACCCGACATAGGTCAGCATACTGTAGGTAGGTAGCCTACATGAATTTCAACTATAGTGAATATTTACGATTTGACTATGGAAGATCTTCCTGAGCATAACATAATTGGCTAGTAATTAATAATAATAATTAATACCGGTAATAATAATAATATATACCGTAATAAATTAAACTAATAAGTTATAGGACTTTAGGCCTACAAGCTAAGAGTTACCGTACTGGTGATAGCTTTAAACCTCTTTACTGTGATAGTACCAGTATGGTAAGCTATAAGACTTCTTATAGTTTACACCTCTTTACTGTGATAGTACCAGTATGGTAAGCTATAAGACTTCTTATAGTTTACACCTCTTTACTGTGATAGTACCAGTATGGTAAGCTATAAGACTTCTTATAGTTTACACCTCTTTACTGTGATAGTACCAGTATGGTAAGCTATAAGACTTCTTATAGTTTACACCTCTTTACTGTGATAGTACCAGTATGGTAAGCTATAAGACTTCTTATAGTTTACACCTCTTTACTGTGATAGTACCAGTATGGTAAGCTATAAGACTTCTTATAGTTTACACCTCTTTACTGTGATAGTACCAGTATGGTAAGCTATAAGACTTCTTATAGTTTACACCTCTTTACTGTGATAGTACCAGTATGGTAAGCTATAAGACTTCTTATAGTTTACACCTCTTTACTGTGATAGTACCAGTATGGTAAGCTATAAGACTTCTTATAGTTTACACCTCTTTACTGTGATAGTACCAGTATGGTAAGCTATAAGACTTCTTATAGTTTAGTTTGGTTCTAGTTTTGGGATCTTTACAAGTCCCATCCCATAAGGTGGTGTCACACGAGCGCATTTTCCGGCAATTTTTGACAAGCAAGTTTTTTCATGTGCTATTTTGAGGCTCTTTCGCATTGGAATCGGAAACTAGATCGACGGTAGATTATAATAGGTACTACTTTAATTCTTATGAAACATATATTTTCAAAAATTATAAAAAAATTGACGGAAAAATCGCTCGTGTGACCACAGCTTTAGACTGAGATCTCTCCAAAGATTCCCCGGTAGCGTTACAATAAGCTTGTAATAACAACAAAGCTATAGGGTGAGCTTACCCAGATACACGCTCTTCCGGAAGTTTGGAAGGGTTCAATCTCCACCGCTACTTTACCTTTACCGCGACGATCAAGGTCATTTAGTGTACACTGCATATTATGTATAACATCAAAGGAATAACAAGTACCGTATCTAAAAAAGGTATAGCCTACATGAATACCTTACATGATCATTAGGTAACTGTCTTGATAGCGTAATGCATAAATGCGCGGAATTTCGGTGTGAGTATCCTAGGTTCGAGTCCTTGGAGTGCCACATGTATTTGTTGATTTCATTAATTGAGCTTAGAAGTGAAGTTGGTTGGTGAAAAAGTATGAATAGCCTATTGATAGTGATTACTTACCGGTACTAGGAATAACCTATTGATAGTGATTACTTACCGGTACTAGGAATAACCTATTGATAGTGATTACTTACCGGTACTAGGAATAAGTGATATACCGTACCGGTAGCGTCCAGTCTTTGAATTACTAGACGTCCTTTCTAAGCGGAATAAAATCGTCTAATAGTGGTCAGAATATAATGAAAAGAGCGTTACCGGTACTGAAAGGGGTAAAAACTACCAAGGTCGTTCTGGTAAAATTTTAGAAGCAGCTTAAGTGGGGTCCGCGGCTTTTGTTTTATATCTTTCTCTCCTTTTCTCACTTTCTCTGGCTTGTATCCATTCGGCCCCATTCCGCCAATTGTGTTAAGACGTTTATCCCCATCCATGTGTCAATTTCTTCCTGGCGAGCGAAAGCGAGCCAGCATTATATGGAGAAATCCGGCTTCGCCGGAGACATTTTTCTATCGAAAAATGTACAAATTTAGCTTACTGTCAAAACAAAACTATATATATGCTGGCTCGCTACCGCTCGCCAGGAAAATTTTGACACCAAAATGGGGGTAAACGTCTTAAAACAGTAGGCTGAATGGGGCCGTATGAATACAAGCCAAAGAAAGAGGGAGAGAAAGTGAAAACAAGCGAGGTGGGCTCCCTTAAGCGGATGAACTTGTCCAAGGTTCGGGAATAATAATAAAGTTAGCTATAGGTATTTTATGGGTAAGTATTTGTGTTTTGCTGGCCCCCCTTCTTCTTCATTGTTTAGCCCCATTAGTTTTAACCTCTTCATTACCGATGACATGTTTGTATTACCGGTATACGGTACCGGTACTCTGGTTAGTATTAGACGATTGTATGCAGTTTAGAAAGGGTCTCCAGCAATTAACAGGCTTCGGACTATCTCACTTAACCCTGTTTACTACCACAGATTCTTCTTAAGCCGCATACAATCGTCTAAATATAGCTACAATAAAATGAAGATGATGTCGCCGGTACATAAGGGGTTAAACCAAGTACCGTATTCATAAAAGTCTATCACACTCAGTATAGTAGCCTACATCCATACATATCATTTCAGAGGGGAACCAAATTCACGTGGGTAACTGTACGGTCGCGCTAATAAGTTATATATCAGCGGTCATTACGTTTGACTCTTTCTGTGCTGTATTAAGCCTGTCAGATGTTGAATAGGGTGTGTACAGATAGGAACATGTTTGTATACCTCACTCGAAACGATAAATTAATGCTTAGATAGTGCTGATACCCATTATTGATTGAAATATACTTGGTGCCGCGACACAATTTATTTGGGTAACTGTACATGAACACTGCACGGAATAACAGTCAACACAGGTCACGTCCTTAAGGGGAGATGGGCTGTTTTTCTGGTCCCCCTTCACCATCATGTTTAGCATATTACTTTTGGGATTTTAAGACGTTCGTTCCATTAGTTTGGCGATTTTGAGACCTTTCGACCCATTTCTTTGTTAATATCTATACCTTTTGTGGCATTTAGGTGTCGATTTGTTTTCCTGGTGAGCGATAGCGAGCCTGTAATTTGAAAAGGAACCGTTCTTCGTCCGGGACATGTACAAATTTATCTTATTGGGGTGGGTGGAGTTTAAGTTTGATGGAGGTCTAGGGAGGAACCTAAAAAACAAATAAAAAGATGAATAAATGAGCAAATAAATACGCTCATCCCCCCCATAAAATTACGGCTTATAGTTCAGCTTATGTCTCTGAAAGTGATAACATGGCCAACACAAGGCTATATTATGTTATCTGGCATTACTTCTCATTTCCATTTAAGTCTTCTTTTGAAAGTGATAAAATGGCCAGACAAAAGCTATATTATGTTAATTATCTTGTATTAATTATCACATTTAGTTAAGTCTTCAAACAAAATTGCTCCGGTTTGACAACCTAAATTTAGAGGGTTCCAGAGAGAGTCGAAACTGTCGCGTCTCCTTTCAGTAACACTTTTTGCCCGCCATGTGGGTATACTTTCTCCATCATAGTCTGTTAAGGGGATAATTTTATTTAGTTGTTTATTTAATTATTCATTCTTTATATTTCTAAGTTTCCTATCTAGACATCCATCAAGCTTGAAGAACATGCCGCTAAAACCCTCCTTCAATATAGATGTGTGAATTTGTCTGCAGGAAAATGCATAGGCCTTCTGTCGGTACCTCCCAAATTGCAGGCTCGCTCTCGCTCGTCAGGAATTAAACGACACATAAATGGAACGAAAGGTCTTAAAATTCCCAAACTATCGAGGCGAATGTTTTAAAATGTCAATACTAATGTGGACAAACCATTTTAAATTAGCAACTGAAATTCCGGGAAAGTGTGCACGACTAGCATATACATAAACTGCCCCTCTTATGTACGGTATTAGAATGTTATGTATTACAAGTTATACAAATATTTCCGATGGCTATTTATAATATATAGCCTATGTACTGTATAAAATGTTATACAATACCGGGACCATACCGGTATATTTTCTAGGCATATTTATGATTTATATACCGTATTTAATGTTATAAACATATTTATGATTTATATACCGTATTTAATGTTATAAACATATTTATGATTTATATACCGTATTTAATGTTATAAACATATTTATGATTTATATACCGTATTTAATGTTATACACCTATTTCCTTGGCATATTTCAGATTTTTCGTACCGTACTGTACCGGTATTAAATATTACCTATATATAATTATTTCCGATGCATATGTACAATCGCGCTAATAAGTGATGTCTCGGCGCCAAGTATGTTTTGATCAATAATTGGTATCAGCAACATCTAAGCTTCATTTCTTCATATCGAGTGAAATATACAAACATGTTCCTACACTTACCCACCCTATTCACCATCTGACAGACATTAATACAGCACAGAGCAAGCCAAACGTAATGACAGCTGGGACATAACTTATTAGCGCGACCCTACAGTACCGGTATGATTTATATGTACGCTAATGTATTAAAATGGCATACGAACATCTATGCATTTATATAATTTATTGACTATGTAATGTATCGGGTGTATTAAGTGTTATACTGAACCAATATTTCTAAGCATGTATATGGTTCATATGTA
Organism: Lithodes maja; assembly: GCA_037953745.1. Lineage (NCBI taxonomy): Eukaryota > Metazoa > Arthropoda > Malacostraca > Decapoda > Lithodidae > Lithodes > Lithodes maja. The sequence continues at coordinate 51,895 of JBAKBP010014939.1, forward strand.
CCATACTGTATTTGGATATTTATTTACACGTGTATCAATACAACACCGCTATACAATAATACAACTCCCTGAATATACTATATACCGTACGGCAGGGTTTTTAAGGGAGCCCACATCGCTTCTTTTTTTCTCTGTATCTCCCTCTCTCTCTTTGGCTTGCATCCATTCGGTCCTATTCAGCCTACTGAAAGGGTGTGGTGGGAGGGCCACAAGCCCTCCCACCACACTTCCAGGCACACCCTTCATATTAATCGTCTCCCCGGGCCAGGCGCCTGATGGACTATTATCTAGTCCAACTTGCGCCCGACCCCTTACTCCAAATGACCACGTGTTCACTCAACTATTCACAAGCATTCTTCATTCACTCCTGTCCACCACCACTTCCCCTGCCTGATCTATAGTCATTCCTCTATCATCCAAAGCCTTTCTTACACAGTCTCTCCATCTCAATGGGGGTCTTCCTGCCCTTCTATCTCCCCTTGTACCTGACTCACATACCGGTACTCTTTAATATAAATTATAGCTTCCATATCAATTTCATTCGATAACGCCATTTAAATAAAATAACTAACCGCCAATGACAACCTCTTTCTTTAATTTAGCTTCCACAGACAATTTTAGTCGAATAACGTCATATAAATAGAAATAACTAACTAAATAATAAACCCTAATCACTAAATCTCCTCCATCCCCGTCATACGAACCATGTAAACACAAACAAAATAACAATAATCAAAATACTAATAAAACAATCGATTTCGTTTTGATATTACGATTACCGGTACCGATGTTTGTCTTTCCTCGATAATCTGCTCTAGTGTGAACGGATTATCTTATATGTCGATTTTTTGAAACCTCGTACTGTACCGGTATGTAGATGAAGTACGGTACGGTACGGTAGTTAGAACGGAACGGTACCGGTACTATTCATTACACTAGAATAGCATAGGGACACTGAAGGGGTCCCACTTCGATTTTTGTTTTTCTCTTTCGCTCTCCCTCTCTCTTTCACTTGTATCCATTCGGCCCCATTCAGCCTACCGTTTAAAGACGTTTACCCCTATACAGGTGTCAATATTTTCCTGGCGAGCGGTAGCAAGCAAGCATATATTATATATTTTTGTTTTGACAGCAAGCTAAATTTCTCCGGCGAAGCCGGATTTCTCCATACAATGCTGGCTCGCTATCGCTCGCCAGGAAGAAATCGACACCTGGATGCGGATAAACGTCTTAAAAAAGTTGGCTGAATGGGATCGAATGGATACAAGCCAGGGAAAGAGAGAAAAGAAGAGAAAGATAAAAAAAGACGGTGACCCCCCTTAACAGACAACAAAAGACGGTGACCCCCCTTAACAGACAACAAAAGACGGTGACCCCCCTTAACAGACAACAAAAGACGGTGACCCCCCTTAACAGACAACAAAAGACGGTGACCCCCCTTAACAGACAACAAAAGACGGTGACCCCCCTTAACAGACAACAAAAGACGGTGACCCCCCTTAACAGACAACAAAAGACGGTGACCCCCCTTAACAGACAACAAAAGACGGTGACCCCCCTTAACAGACAACAAAAGACGGTGACCCCCCTTAACAGACAACAAAAGACGGTGACCCCCCTTAACAGACAACAAAAGACGGTGACCCCCCTTAACAGACAACACAATATAAAACATAGTAAACCAAAATAGATACCGGTATGGGTACAGATGAAGACATACCGGTAATAAGAATGTAAGAAAACGGGAGTCTGCAGAAAGCCTATTGACCCACACGAGGCATATCCCTTTCAAACCCAGCCTACCACGTCCATCTAATTTTATCTTGAAGCTCTCTATCGTTGTTGACCCTACCATAGCACTCGGTAGCCTATTCCATAAATCTACAACTCTGTATAATACCGTAACGTATCACCTGTTTTGTTTTCTCTTCCTTTCCTTTTCTCTGGCTTGTATCCATTTGACCCCATTCAGCCTACTGTTTTAAGACATTTATCCCCATTCAGGTGTCGATTTCTTCATGGTGAGCGATAGCGAGCCAGCATTGTATGGAGAAATTTGGCTTCGCCGGAGACATTTTTCTATCGAAAAATGTAAAAATTTAGCTTGCTGTCATAAACATGTTTTTAAATATGCTTGCTCGCCAGGAAAAAATCGACACCTGAATGGGGACAAACGTCTTAAAACAGTAGGCTGAATGGATATAAGCCAGAGAAAGAGAGAACAGGAGAAAACAAAAAGAATGTGACTCCCCTTAAATGCTATAGCGGTACATTTTCTTGGCGTAGGTATGTGGCGACCCGTCACTTCTGTGGCGACCCGTCACTTCTGTGGCGACCCGTCACTTCTGTGGCGACCCGTCACTTTTGTGGCGACCCGTCACTTTTGTGGCGACCCGTCACTTTTGTGGCGACCCGTCACTTTTGTGGCGACCCGTCACTTCTGTGGCGACCCGTCACTTCTGTGGCGACCCGTCACTTCTGTGGCGCAGATAGCCCATGGAGGTTGGGACTGGGAATTCCACAGCCAGAATTTACTCCCACTAAGGGATCACCAAGCCTTTTCTTGGTGATCCTCCCTACTCCTTTAAGGGAGTGCGGGTTTGGCGACTGACTGACTGATATAGTTTATTCAAGTGCATTGGGGTTTGTAATTGATGATTAATGTTAAGAAAGAGGTGTTACTTAATATACTGTATACCGGTAATTAATATTTGAATACAATATCGGTAATCGTACTGAAGTCGGTACGGTAATATCTTTATGTACCGGTGCCATTATATTAGTCGATACCGGTATAACCCTCTATGGTAACTATCCAACCTTTTATATTACCAAAAAACCAATCTCAATTATTCCATCCCTCATAATTATGTCGTTTTGTCTGGACCCTTTTCTTCCTCATGCTTATCCCCATTAGGTTTGACATTTTAAGACGTTCGCCTCATTAATGTGTCGACTATTCGCCTCATTAGTGTGTCGACTATAAGACCTTAAGTCCCATTTATTTTTCAATATCAAGACCTTTCGTGCCATTTAGGTGTCATAGCGATAGCGAGCCTGTAATATAAGAGGTAGCGGCCTTGGGCCGCGACATTTTTATAAAAATGTACAAATTTAACTTGAAGGGGGTCTTGTTTTTGTTTTAAAGTTTGATGGCGTTCTAGGGAATAAACTATATACCGGTACCGGTAATCCTCCCTTAAGATGGGGATGAGTAAAATTCTCGCTAACTTAAAAAACAATAATAATAATTACCGTATATAAATAACAGGTTTATAGGTTCCTTAACAGGTGAAAATACGGTACCGGTAAAGCCTCCATCTCTTGAATATCACATGATAAACCTTCAATCAATCCTATCAAACTCTGCCCCCCCCCCCCCCCCCCCGTTGAAAGTGCTGATTACATTGGAGATTACATAATGCTATCCAACTCCTTCTTCTAAATCTTAAGGGGGTACCGGTACTACTCGCTTTTTCTGCACCCCCTTCTCCCTGATGTTTAGCATATTTGCTTTGACGTTTTAAGACGTTCGTTCCGTTAGTTTGGCGATTTTGAGACCTTTCGTTTAGCAATATGAAGACCTTTCGTGCCCTTTAGGTGTCGATTTTTTCCTGGCGAGCGACAGCGCTAGCGAGGCTTTAATTTCAGAAGGAATCGGCCTACGGCCGGAACATTTTTCTACCGAAAAAAGTACAAATTTACCTTGAAAGGGGGTCTAGGGGTGTTTTTCTAAGCTTGATGGAGGTCCAGCAAGGAAATTTAAAAATAAATGAGTAAATTAGTAAATATAGACCAAAAACCAAGCACTAGGCCTACCCCCTTAACAGGTGGACAGCTTACCGATCCATAAGGTTAAGCCGGTGTCACACGAGCGCTTTTTCGAGCAATGTTTACAGGCAATTATGGTCTGGAAGCTTAAAAAATTACACTTTATCGGAATTCAGCCGCCTAACAAAATCTACCTTCTGTCTACTAGCCGATACCAGTGCGAGCAAGTCCCAAAATAATACGAGAATAAACTTGCTCATGAAAAATTGACGGAAAAAGCGCTCGTGTGACACCGCCTTTAGCCCACCCATGAGGAAACTTGAACCTTACGACACATTAATAAGGGAAGTAGGATAGTGCTGTTTGTTTGGTCAATATAGTTATTTATTACGGTAATTATTTGTTTATAGTTTCCTTTGCTAGACCTTCATCAAGCTTACAAAAAACACCTCCTAGACCCCTTTTCAAGATAAATGTGTACATTTTTCGGTACAAAAATTTCCCAGCCGAAGGCCGATGCCTTCTAAAATTACAGGCTCGCTATCGTTCGCCAGGATAAGATCGACAACTAAATGGCACGAAAGGTCTTAATGTTGACAAAGAAATGAGGCGAAAGGTCTCAAAATCGCCTAACTAACAAAACGAACATCTTAAAATCTCAAAACTATAATGCTAAACATGAAAGAGAAGGGGGTCCAGAAAAGGCTACTACCGTACCTCCCCCTTTACCTTCCAGTACCGTACGGGTGACGTCCTTTATTCATTTTAATCTGGCTACTATTTTACGATGTAATTCAGTTTAGGAAGGACCTCTAGCAAAATAAAAGAATACACACTATCTCAGTTAAACCTTTTAACTGCCACAGATCCTTCCTAAGCTTCATAAAATCCTCTAATATATATATAGAGAATTATATAAACATAAAAGACACACCCGTACCAAAAGGATTAATCGTTCACTATCGGGGATGTCTTCCTTATTTCAGCTATACTTAGATGATACTATGCAGCTTAGGAAGAATCTGAGGTACCAGCCTAGTCATTACGGCCTCACACCCTAGTCACACCGGCCTCACACCCTAGTCACACCGGCCTGTGCAAATCTTGTTTATTTGTGTAGGATGCAATTCTTATATATATATAAAAAATTAAAGTAAAATATAGATACAAAAATAGATAGGGGCAGGGTGATTCCAAAATTATCAATACGAGAAATAAAAGTTAATGAATTGTCACCTGTTTTATGAAACGAAATATATGAGATGGATCTGACTTTACCATTTTAATTTACTTTGCTTCATGTTGTCAATTGCTTCACTCATATTTCTATTTATTTATAGCCATCTATATCGTATTTATGTTGTCGATGCAAATTCGGTAAGGGTTGTGATGGGTGTATCGTCAAGCATCGAGTTACGTAAACGAAGTTACGATACCGGTACGTCTTATTCTAGATTAATTTACTTTGCTTCATGTTGTCAATTACTTCACTCTTATTTCTATCTATGTATAGCCATCTATCATATTTATGCTATCGAAGCCAAGGTTGTGTTGCTGGTATCGTCG
>JBAKBP010014940.1:0-57214 GCA_037953745.1 Lithodes maja
CACTTGGTCACAGGTAAATTAAAGTCACCAAAAATTACGGTATCTTGTGAGTTACTTACATCTGCAATTTGTTCGTAAATTTCTCGGTCAGTTTGCACTGATTGAGCTGGAGGTCTGTATATTAATGCAAGTATTATTTTGGTACCTTTATTATTCTTTATTAGCACAAAAGATGCGTCGACGTTCACAATTTGAGGTTTTGACAAGAGGGTAGGGTTAAGACTTTCTTTGATATAAAGTAAAACGCCACCTCCATTTCGATTTATTCGGCTTTTCTCAAACATTACATAACCGGGAAGTGAATACTCTGCTAAAAAGTCTCTATCTTCTGTATTGAGCCAAGATTCTGTTATGCCAATCACATCATAATTTTCTGTAAACACTAGCTCCTCTAAATCTGAAAATTTATTGCGTATGCTTCGAGCGTTTGCATAGAAAACCTTTAAATTTGTTATTTTAGAACTCACGGAACGCGCTTTAATAATATTTTTGGTTCTTGTCGGATCTACATTTATGTTCATGGCTGTCCTCGGTCCTCGCTGTCTCCGGTCCTTATCGCTGGTGGTCCTCGGTTGCCTCTGTGTTTTTCTTGGCGTTGGATGATTTATGTCACTGCTGCTTCTTCTCGGATGGCGTTTTTTGATCCATGGCTGCGGACTGCTTCGTGTAGGAGACGACCCATGCGTGCTGAACCCACAGGGTTTAGATGAGTGCCATCCTTGCGGAACAGAGTAGGCTGGTTGTAGAAATTGTCCCAGAGGTTGATGAATTCAACTTCTTCCCTCAGACACAAATGTTTTAGTCGGCTATTTGTGCTGAAGGCCTTGTCGTAGAATTTGTCAGGTGCGTCGATCTTGGGGAGAATGCCTGAGATGATGATATTCCTTGACTTGTTTTTGTAGTGCTGGATCATCTTGCGATATTTCTCCATCAACTCTTCGGATCTGGTGCGCATGACGTCATTTGAACCAGCATGGATGACAAAAAGGGTATTTTCATTTGCATCCTTTGTGGTATCTTCGAAGGCTTCCACAATGTCGTCCAGTCCAGCTCCTGGGATGCAAAATCTTTTTCGTTGAATTGGGACTCTGTCGCATATTGTCAATATTATTACATATTTGGATTCGTCTCGCCGTTGCAGAGTCAACGGTATATATATTTTTTTAATTTTGACCAATTTTTAGGCCCCCTAGGCCTATTTTAAAGTTTAAAAACTCCATAGACGAGTTATTTATGAACGGATTTTGTTTAAATTTATACCATAAGTACACTTTGGCAAGCTGAATCGAATGGCACAAACAGAATTAAAATCGGACCATTAGTTTAGGATTTCGATTTTGACTGGGCTTCCTGGAGGGCCCAGGGGACCGTTTTTTGGACTTTAAAAGTCCTCTGTAGCCCAAACTATAAGTCCTAGGGAATTCTACTTGGTGCCATTCGATTTTTCTCGCCGAGCTGCTTCTAGACGTGGTCTTAGATTTAATTTTCACCCAGCCATTCGCCCAGAATCGAAAAAAAAAATCTCAAAAAACCTTGGGTTTAAGCCCAGGCAAATCGGTGATTTTGGTCGAGTTTTGACTTGTCAATATTATTACATATTTGGATTCGTCTCGCCGTTGCGGATTCAACGGTATATATTTTTTTAATTTTGACCTATTTTTAGGCCCCCTAGGCCTATTTTAAAGATTAAAAACTCCATAGACGAGTTATTTATGAACGGATTTTGTTTAAATTTATACCATAAGTACACTTTGGCAAGCTGAATCGAATGGCACAAACAGAATTAAAATCGGACCATTAGTTTAGGATTTCGATTTTGACTGGGCTTCCTGGAGGGCCCAGGGGACCGTTTTTTGGACTTTAAAAGTCCTCTGTAGCCCAAACTATAAGTCCTAGGGAATTCTACTTGGTGCCATTCGATTTTTCTCGCCGAGCTGCTTCTAGACGTGGTCTTAGATTTCATTTTCACCCAGCCATTCGCCCAGAATCGAAAAAAAAAGATCTCAAAAAACCTTGGGTTTTTTGAGGGCCCAGGGGACCGTTTTTTGGACTTTGCCCAGGCAAATCGGTGATTTTGGTCGAGTTTTGACTTGTCAATATTATTACATATTTGGATTCGTCTCGCCGTTGCGGATTCAACGGTATATATTTTTTTAATTTTGACCTATTTTTAGGCCCCCTAGGCCTATTTTAAAGATTAAAAACTCCATAGACGAGTTATTTATGAACGGATTTTGTTTAAATTTATACCATAAGTACACTTTGGCAAGCTGAATCGAATGGCACAAACAGAATTAAAATCGGACCATTAGTTTAGGATTTCGATTTTGACTGGGCTTCCTGGAGGGCCCAGGGGACCGTTTTTTGGACTTTAAAAGTCCTCTGTAGCCCAAACTATAAGTCCTAGGGAATTGTACTTGGTGCCATTCGATTTTTCTCGCCGAGCTGCTTCTAGACGTGGTCTTAGATTTCATTTTCACCCAGCCATTCGCCCAGAATCGAAAAAAAAGATCTCAAAAAACCTTGGGTTTAAGCCCAGGCAAATCGGTGATTTTGGTCGAGTTTTGACTTGTCAATATTATTACATATTTGGATTCGTCTCGCCGTTGCGGATTCAACGGTATATATATTTTTAATTTTGACCTATTTTTAGGCCCCCCTAGGCCTATTTTAAAGTTTAAAAACTCCATAGACGAGTTATTTATGAACGGATTTTGTTTAAATTTATACCATAAGTACACTTTGGCAAGCTGAATCGAATGGCACAAACAGAATTAAAATCGGACTATTAGTTTAGGATTTCGATTTTGACTGGGCTTCCTGGAGGGCCCAGGGGACCGTTTTTTGGACTTTAAAAGTCCTCTGTAGCCCAAACTATAAGTCCTAGGGAATTCTACTTGGTGCCATTCGATTTTTCTCGCCGAGCTTCTTCTAGACGTGGTCTTAGATTTCATTTTCACCCAGCCATTCGCCCAGAATCGAAAAAAAAGATCTCAAAAAACCTTGGGTTTAAGCCCAGGCATATCGGTGATTTTGGTCGAATTTTGACTTGTCAATATTATTACATATTTGGATTCGTCTCGCCGTTGCAGAGTCAACGGTATATATATTTTTTAATTTTGACCAATTTTTAGGCCCCCTAGGCCTATTTTAAAGTTTAAAAACTCCATAGACGAGTTATTTATGAACGGATTTTGTTTAAATTTATACCATAAGTACACTTTGGCAAGCTGAATCGAATGGCACAAACAGAATTAAAATCGGACCATTAGTTTAGGATTTCGATTTTGACTGGGCTTCCTGGAGGGCCCAGGGGACCGTTTTTTGGACTTTAAAAGTCCTCTGTAGCCCAAACTATAAGTCCTAGGGAATTCTACTTGGTGCCATTCGATTTTTCTCGCCGAGCTGCTTCTAGACGTGGTCTTAGATTTCATTTTCACCCAGCCATTCGCCCAGAATCGAAAAAAAAGATCTCAAAAAACCTTGGGTTATTTATGGGCCCAGGCAAATCGGTGATTTTGGTCGAATTTTGACTTGTCAATATTATTACATATTTGGATTCGTCTCGCCGTTGCAGAGTCAACGGTATATATATTTTTTAATTTTGACCAATTTTTAGGCCCCCTAGGCCTATTTTAAAGTTTAAAAACTCCATAGACGAGTTATTTATGAACGGATTTTGTTTAAATTTATACCATAAGTACACTTTGGCAAGCTGAATCGAATGGCACAAACAGAATTAAAATCGGACCATTAGTTTAGGATTTCGATTTTGACTGGGCTTCCTGGAGGGCCCAGGGGACCGTTTTTTGGACTTTGCCCAGGCAAATCGGTGATTTTGGTCGAGTTTTGACTTGTCAATATTATTACATATTTGGATTCGTCTCGCCGTTGCGGATTCAACGGTATATATTTTTTTAATTTTGACCAATTTTTAGGCCCCCTAGGCCTATTTTAAAGTTTAAAAACTCCATAGACGAGTTATTTATGAACGGATTTTGTTTAAATTTATACCATAAGTACACTTTGGCAAGCTGAATCGAATGGCACAAACAGAATTAAAATCGGACCATTAGTTTAGGATTTCGATTTTGACTGGGCTTCCTGGAGGGCCCAGGGGACCGTTTTTTGGACTTTAAAAGTCCTCTGTAGTCCAAACTATAAGTCCTAGGGAATTCTACTTGGTGCCATTCGATTTTTCTCGCCGAGCTGCTTCTAGACGTGGTCTTAGATTTCATTTTCACCCAGCCATTCGCCCAGAATCGAAAAAAAAGATCTCAAAAAACCTTGGGTTTAAGCCCAGGCAAATCGGTGATTTTGGTCGAATTTTGACTTGTCAATATTATTACATATTTGGATTCGTCTCGCCGTTGCGGATTCAACGGTATATATTTTTTTAATTTTGACCTATTTTTAGGCCCCCTAGGCCTATTTTAAAGATTAAAAACTCCATAGACGAGTTATTTATGAACGGATTTTGTTTAAATTTATACCATAAGTACACTTTGGCAAGCTGAATCGAATGGCACAAACAGAATTAAAATCGGACCATTAGTTTAGGATTTCGATTTTGACTGGGCTTCCTGGAGGGCCCAGGGGACCGTTGTTTGGACTTTAAAAGTCCTCTGTAGCCCAAACTATAAGTCCTAGGGAATTCTACTTGGTGCCATTCGATTTTTCTCGCCGAGCTGCTTCTAGACGTGGTCTTAGATTTCATTTTCACCCAGCCATTCGCCCAGAATCGAAAAAAAAAAAAATCTCAAAAAACCTTGGGTTTTTTGAGGCACCGATATGCCCAGGCATATCGGTGATTTTGGTCGAATTTTGACTTGTCAATATTATTACATATTTGGATTCGTCTCGCCGTTGCGGATTCAACGGTATATATTTTTTTTAATTTTGACCTATTTTTAGGCCCCCCTAGGCCTATTTTAAAGTTTAAAAACTCCATAGACGAGTTATTTATGAACGGATTTTGTTTAAATTTATACCATAAGTACACTTTGGCAAGCTGAATCGAATGGCACAAACAGAATTAAAATCGGACCATTAGTTTAGGATTTCGATTTTGACTGGGCTTCCTGGAGGGCCCAGGGGACCGTTTTTTGGACTTTAAAAGTCCTCTGTAGCCCAAACTATAAGTCCTAGGGAATTCTACTTGGTGCCATTCGATTTTTCTCGCCGAGCTGCTTCTAGACGTGGTCTTAGATTTCATTTTCACCCAGCCATTCGCCCAGAATCGAAACAAAAATCTCAAAAGGCCCCCTAGGCCTATTTTAAAGTTTAAAAACTCCATAGACGAGTTATTTATGAACGGATGTTGTTTAAATTTATACCATAAGTACACTTTGGCAAGCTGAATCGAATGGCATCAATGTTTTTTGTAGTTATAATCACCCGAATTAATTTTTGGGAACTCCGCTTAGAGGATTCCAACGATATGGTCACAAGTTAAAATAGAACAACTTTTTTGGAAAAAATAGATTTGGACATGTGGGGATACTTTTGGAATCCAATGGTAAATTCATTTTTAATTATATTAATTTTTGTAGAAATGAGAGCCTATTATAATTTTACTTTAGTTGTCCTGAGGATACAGTCATTAGATACTTTTTGATGCTGGATTTCACTTTAATTTTGTTGCTCAAGCAGTTTCCACAATGTTAAGTTCTTTTGTCTTTATATAGTTTGTTTGTTTATTGTGCAAGTTTTACATTATAATAATTGATTTTGATTATGGTAATATTGGTCTGATGAATGATAGGCTATATAATTTATGTTTCCACATAGCAATTTTGACTAGTTATTTTTCCTTTGTCACAGTTTTAGTTTGCTTAGTTTGAAATTATAATTTATTGAAGAAACATTGCTTAGCAATATAGGTATGGCATATTTACTTAAGTCCTTACTATGTTGTATTTCTCAGTACCAATAATTGATGCCTTCTTTTATTTGTATAATTAACTATCAGTATATGCTCAGGCAGGTCCTTACTATGTTGTATTTCTCATTAACAATAATTAACTATCAGTATATGCTCAGGCACATTCACTTTTATTTAGTTACTTTTATTAATCTTTACTCAGTTTAATATGAGAGACTCTATATTATTGGTACATGTACACTCTGATGCCAGCCACTCAGACATTTATATTCTTGTTAAGTCCATGATTATTTATATGAATCAGTCACTTGAACCAGTTGTCCATTGTATCCATGAAGTTTGGAATTTTATTAAGTTATTTCCATAGCAATTTTGATTAGTTCCTTTGAGTCTTATCTTGTGTAGTCAAAGTTTTGGTTTGTTTATTTTGAAAGTTTTAAATTATAATTTGGCAAAGCCAAATGTTAAAGTTTATTGAGAAACAAGTATACAAAGTCAATTTTATTAGACATAAATAACAATAAGTTTTAAAGGTTTATAATAGTTGTTAATTATAATAATCATTCATAAAACATACAGTCACTTAAAAAATATCCAGTACCCAAATAAACCTTTTAGTAACTTCAGTTTCCAGTTATTTTGCACTTATATAATCTTTGGAAGTTTTAAATTTTAATTTGTCATGTCCAATGACTTTAGTCAATGCTGCTTTATAAAGTTATGATTGAGTTCTATAGTAATCAATTTAAAGTATATCATTGTCATAGATGCTTTAAAAATCTATAATTGTTGTGAGTAATAAGTATTTAAAGGTCAAATGTTATCAATATAAAACGGCATAGACTTTAGTTGTTGATAATCCCAAAGCCTAAGGTTTGTAAGTGATGGAACAAGTTGAGTTACTATAAGTAAATTAAGTGAAATATAAGTAAAGTCCATTGAAAGGTGCTTGAAGACTTCCAAATAACTTGTAATATTTGGAAATACAGTAAAAGTTTTGAATACCATAATATCTTTAGTTTTATTATAATAAATGTAATAGGATACAGTTCACCTTAGGTTCTTACCAAAGACTGGACTCAGTTTACTGAATGGAATTTAGATCATCAGAGTATTTTGTTGAAGTATTAAATAGAAAGAAAACAAATAAAAATAAAGTATTAACATTCAGCAAAATAAAATAAAAAATAAAAATGACTTGTCAAAACAATGAATGGGATTTATAATTCAGTTAGCTTTGTCACTTTGCAAAAATTTGCCAGTCAGAGCTCCGAACATAGAACTAGACATGCAAAAAAATTCCAAAGTCCAAACCACCAATTTTTGTCAAAGTCCAGTCATAGACTGGACTCAGGAAAAAATGTCATTGGTTTGGACTTTGGAAAATTATGAATGTCCAGTTCTGATAAGTTCAGAAGTCGAACTGGCAAAATTTTGTAGTGGCAAAGACTGAAATTTGTCAAAGTCCAGTGGAACTTTGCAAAATTTCAGTGGTGTAGACTTGGGAAGTTCCCAAGTATACACCACTGAAATTTGCTAAGTTCCATTAGACTTTGAAAATTTTCAGTCACCCCCAGAAGTTTGCTAAGTCCAGAGGCTGGACTTAGCAAACTTCTGGGGGAAATCAGTGAAAAGTCTAGGGGGGGGAACCCAAACATTTCGCACAGCGAAAACTTTTCTATCTACATTGTCTGGATAACAATTTATGGAATAGGTTCTAAGTTACCTATCCATTTTGGCCCTAATTTCTGTGCATGTCAAACCCCTTCAAACATTGTCACCCGTCCTTAACCCTATCAGCAGTTGACACCAGTCATTATAGCTACAATTATAGTCATCTTAGGAAAGACAGGTCAATCCTAAGCTGAATAAAATTGTATATCCATAATGACAGTGCAAACACTGATTGAATTACAGGGACATGACAATGTTGGTGGGGGGTTTGACATGCACTAAACAACATCCTAACTGTTATATACTGCAGTTTAGACAACCTTTAAGGACTTAGTCTCAAAGTGATTGCAAACTACTTAAGATAATAAATGCAATCATAAGTCAAACTTTTAGGTTGTCAAACAGTTTATTCTATGTTGCATTATTCAAATATGGTAAACCATCAATTAACAGCCAGAGAAATTGGATAAAATCTATTTAAGTTGATTTATAAGCAGAGTAAATTGAAAATTTATAGATTGTCTTTTTAGTTATAAATTATTGTACTTTAGCAATTTTAATTAGTTTTTTTAATGTTCATAAGTCTTACTTAATTTATTTTGAAAGTTTTAAATAATCATTTATCTTTAATTGTACTAATTTACTGTATGAATATTTACTTTAATACAAATTATTTACTGACCATTTACTTTTATTTCCATTTTTTTAAATTCTTTGGCTGCATTTTTTTTTAGTGATAGATAAACCAACAAATATGCAATCCCAAGAAATCATGCAAACAATCCCTACATAAATGCACCCAAACCATAGCTTACAATATTCAGCAATCTCTTACACCAAAATAAGTACAAAATTGGAATCTTAGAACCTTGACCCTTTCTCATAAAGCCTTTTTATGCTGACCAAGGAATAATAAGAGTATAAAAACTATTATGCCCAGATCCTTCCAAAGCTAAATCAAAGCCAGAATGAACTTTCATGAGGCACTGAAGAAATTTTGCCAAACATAATTATATTTAGTCTTCAAACTTATTGCTGGCCATTTTCTAGTAATATATCTAGTTGGTACTAGATAACAATCTTATTTATTTTATAAAATTTTCTTCAAAAGTTCAATAGATTCCATAGCATGTACAAATTATGGCTAAAAAGAGTACTTCAATGGAATACATTTCAGAGTTTGCAACTTTATGTTCAATGCTATCAACTTAGTTTAACTACAAACAGTCCTTTATAACAATAACTAAAGTATAGAGTAGAATTACAGTATAAGTATTTAAGAAACTTTATATAATTTTCCTCTTAAAAATACAATCACTAGACTTTCAGAGGGAATTAAATATGCTTCATAAATCTAAATACACTGTACTGTACTTAAATTTCTTCAGTTTAATGCACATTCTCAAACTTCATTCCATTAAAGATTTTATTACTGTATTATGCAGTTGTAAAACAGTATGCATAGATTCTACAGTTTTAATAGACAACTTTGATTCTATATACCAAACAAATTTAATCTAATCAGATTAATAGTAGGTTCTTTCTTTCAAATTGTATTCCAAAATTATATTTTTTACTCTATTTCCTTCGTCTTTAATTTAAGTATTTTTATTATATTATTCTTTAATAATTATTGTCTTAAATTGCTTACTTTATTACTTCAGCCCTTCATTTTCAAATATAAGCATTTACTTTTCATAGAGACAGATTCCTCCCATTCTTAAATCAACCTAGTAAAACACACAATAAGGTCAAAGGAACACAAAAGTTGTCCCAGACCATAAAAATTGGAACTTTGAAAACTTTCTGTTTGGGCTCTGTCTCTAGCCGGCCAACCCCAGCTATGGGGTATGTGCCCGAGTCAATTGGAACTTTGAAAAGTTTCTGTTCAGGCTGTGTCTCTAGTCAGCCAACCCCAGCTATGGGGTATGTGCCAGAGTCAATTGGAACTTTGAAAACTTTCTGTTCGGGCTCTGTCTCTAGTCGGCCAACCCCAGCTATGGGGTATGTGCCAGAGTCTATTGTTACTTTGAAAACTTTCTGTTCGGGCTCAGTCTCTAGTCGGCCAACCCCAGCTATGGGGTATGTGCCAGAGTCAATAAATAATTTTGAAGCAATTTCTTAAAGATTTTTAAAATTATACTTATTTCGGATTTTGTTTTAAAATTACTGAAAGTCTTTCTAAAAGTCTAAAGTTGTCAATATTAATACCAAGATTATGCACACTAAACAACTGCATCTGAAAAGTAAACTTTAATCATCTATACAAACAGAACTTGCACCTTCAACTTTCAGTATACAATTACTTCCTTTTATTCTGGCTATTGATTTTTCTATTCAGCTTAAGTAGAGCCTGTGAAAGTCAGAGGGTTGATCTAGTCATTGCCCTTTAGACTCTAAGGTACCTCTTAAACTGCTTAAATTAATCTAATAATAGCCAGACCATGGAATTAATTCATTGCATTCCAAAAGGATTAATACACTTTAATTATTTTGACATTTTTTGCTCCAAGTGACAAATTTTAATAAACATTTTCAACATAACAAGTAAGCCCTTTATACTTAAATTATATTATCTAATAAAATAAACCTGTCAACTAAAATAAATACTAAAAACTATTAAATTTTACCTATAACTAACAAACCGCATGTGCACTAATCGATTATAGAGCAAAACTTAAACTTGCTTCTCACTCTTCCCAAAGTCCTATGAAAGAATCCTAGTTACCAAATTATGTAAAACTTGAAAAATAAACTAACTAAAACTGAGACTATAAAAGATAAAGGCAAAAGAACTCTGGATAGTACTGAACTTCTATCAACCACCAGTCACATTCAAGATCTAGCCAAGTTAAAAAAACAAATTGAGATAGTAATTTTGACTTCCGATTGCTACAGAGTCTTGATTGGATTTTATGGATTTATAAATTGACCGAAACTATTTTATATGGTAATTATGCCAAATATAAGAGATCAACTACTAATCAACTGCTAGACTTCGGATTCCCAAAGAGGGTGTGGTGCTAATTAATCTCCCTTATATGCCGGAGCTACTATCTATAAGAACTGTTCACGGGGGAGGGGTCGCTAAAGCCGGACTGCCTATTGGTATGGGCTAGGGTGCATGCGAGAGTTATTCAAACTATAAAATCTACAAGATAATCTTACATTTTGTCAATACAAATGGTACCAGGCAAAGGCGAATTTAATTATTAGGTTTATTTGAAAGTTAATCCGAGAGTTGGGGAATAATTTGAATTAACTTGACTAGGGCTCAAAGTAACTGATACCGGTACTGTACTTTATAAACACTTACATCCTAATTGTAGAGTAAATTACCCCGTACAGTACTACAGGTCTATTTAAAGCTTGTGAACATCTAATGGTAATCCGAATATAAACATTACAGACTTGCTCAAAGGGTTAAGTATTCTAAAAAGTTATATTTTCGATGACTTTCATTAATTTAAATTATTTCATTAATTAACTTAGTTTGAAACTTAATTGGTAGGTTGATTATCATTAATTACACTATTATTATATTAAACTCTTAAATCTTTACAAACAAATAAGTTTCCCAACAATAAATATATTTGTTTTAATTTTCATTTCCAGTGTTTTTATTAAGTGATTTTGAGAAGTGATTTTGACTGTTATACATTTTTTTTATTTCCCTTGATTTTGATAACTTTTTTTCTTTATATAGTTCAGTTTTTAAGTTTTAAGATATAATTACTTCATTGTGGAAAAAATCTTTCACTTCTACATATTAACTTTTAATTGCAATTTTACACCAACACTTTAAGTTCCAGATCATGCATTTGCAAGTCAACAACAGAAGTTTATATTCTTGTGAACCATAGGAAATGTAAGTTTTACTGCCAACATATTTCAAAATACATTTATAGAATTTTTGCCATTGGTGTCGACAACTACACTTTACATTCAATCCTTTATGGCAGATTTTTTGGTACTTATTATTTTATATTTATTTCCACCAATTTTAAGAAGTTCTTTGGTAATTTGCATTTTTATTTGCAAGTTTTACATTCTAGTTTTTAACAAAACTGGTAGACTAAAGAGAACTATTTAACCATCTCAACCACTAGAGGTGGACCGGTTATTGATTTCTTGATATTTGCGGATGCGGATGTAGATGCGGATATTTATTTTCAGTATTTGCGGATGCGGATGCAGATAGTTTTAGCCCTCAAGAGTTTTAGCCACAGATAATGGAAATTTTAAGATACTAAAACATTTGAGACATTGAGACGTTTTAGCAGTTTATTTTTGCTATCATTAGACGATTTTATGCTGCTTAGGAAGGATATGTGGGTATTAAAAGGGTAAAGAACTAAAGACGCTTTAGTTCTTTAACCTTTTAATACCCACATATCCTTCCTAAGCAGCATAAAATAGTCTAATGATAGCAAAAATAAACTGCTAAAACGTGTCAGAGCTTCAAGGGGTTAATAGTTAATTAGTTATTCTGTAAAAGTGTAAATATAATAAGTTTTTATGACATTAGTTACAAAAATATCCGCACTATATCCGCATTATTGGATGCGGATGTACAAAATTATGCGGATATCTGCGGATACGGATATCCGGTCCACCTCTATCAACCACTATGCCTCAATATTAAGATTTCTGGTTACCATTATATTTTCTATACCTTGAAATATACGGAAGTACTGTACCGGTAGTCAAAGATTCTAAAAGTGTAAATACCATCTCAAACACCCGATTCTTACACCTTATATTACCTACAGCCATCACACCTTGCCTGATCCGTTAACCTAAAATTAGTCTAAAAACCGGGCATTCTAAATTTCAGCCTATAAAACTTTTCCATTTGTAACTATTTAAGTCAGGTTCCTACTACACCTATGTATTTATATAGATTTTCAGCCTAAGACTTAAATTTTAAACCTTTCTATCCCTACTACATAACTGCACTTCAAAACCAAGTATAAAGGGCTTATGTTATATAGGTAATTAAAATGTAAAACTTGCAAACTAAACAAACCAAAATTGGGACAAGGACAATATAAAGTCAAATTAAATTATCAAAATCGCTATGTGGAAACAACGCTTACTAAAATGAAAATTATTAAATAAAAGAACACAATCCACCACATAGGGTGTACATTACTACATGAGCAAGTTAATCTGTTTCCCAAGCAAACTAATCGCACATATAACAACGCACTATCGTCACGTTAAAGGAAGTAGTCAAGTTTGGGTAGTCCGGGACGTTCTGGCAAATTTGACTAAACTCTGCATGAATAAAGAAACTAAATGTTAAATGTCAAAATATTATTTAAAATCAAATTTGCAACATGACAAGACATTAACAATAGTACAAAATACAAATATTGATAAGATATCTATACTATTACAAAATAATATATAAAATACAGTACAGCACTCACTAACGATAGTGCTATCGGGTAGGTACCTGTAAGCATAGCATGCCTCAAGTGACCCCTATCAATAACTACCCTACAAATAACCTACATTTATAGCACAAATAAACTAAGGAAATCGCAAAAGTAAGCAATTGATACTATCGACAATGAATACATATAATATAAAGACAAATAATTGCAAAATATGAAGTAACAACAGATTTAAACAAAGAGTACTCTTTTAACAAGAACAACAAATTTAAAAAATCATCAATATTAATATTAATAATAGAAAAAGAAAAAGAAAAAGATAAACAATAAATACAGACAAAAAACAATAAATACAGACAAAAAGTAAGCAGAGGTTATACAAGAAACTTCAAGTTAAAAAGGCTTGATTAAAATTATTGATGTCAAATTTTAGAATACAGTCACAATAATTGACCCTAAAAAGATTAAATTTATGGAACAATTTACTTGCCTCAAAACCTCTGTCCACTAAGAGTCTGTATAGTAACCTAGCTCTAGCCCAAAAGTCATCTACTTTAGTGCAGATTTTACAAAATCTTATTAATTGGGAATAAAAACAATTATAAGTTATTTTACTATCGATATTACTACTAGGGAAAGGAAAGTTTATTACGTTAAAATTAAAATCATCAACTTTGTGATATACTTTAAGTATGCACTGTTCATTAACAATCTCTATATTTATATCAAGAAAATTTTCAACTTTATAATTTACGTTACATTGTGTGAGGGGAATAGAATTAGGGTAAATAAGTTTAGCAACTTGATTAAAATTTAACAAATTGCAAACAAGAATATCATCAATATATCTACTATTATTACTTAACAGTTTAGCAAGTGCTAATTTTCTGGGATTTTATTTTTCTTGCTACTGTCAACTAAGTCTTTTATATATTTAAATTCTAAAGCAAGCAAGAATAAGTCTGCAATTAAAGGGCTAGCATTTCCACCCATAGGAATTCCTAATATTTGTTTGAAAATGTACGGGCCGAATCTAACATAAGTATTGAAAAGGAGGAATTTAAGGGCATCTTTAAGTTTAGTTCTATCAAAATATACAGAACTAGTGGGAGTAGAGCTAAGTGATGCATTATTAAAATATGTATAAACATTTATGAAATAATTACCATTCCCAACGAACCTGTCAAAGTGCAAATCTATAATAAAGCAAAGCTCTGAATATACTAAATCTAAAGGCAAATTAAGACATTTTATTCACATCTTTATCAACAAATGGAGCAAAACACGTCAAAATAGTAAAATAGTGCATTAGATATGGTGTAGGTAAAGTAAATAAAGTCAAAACTTTGCTACTGGAGATGCACTCTATTACTTTAACTTTTAGAGTTAAAGATACAAACTCAAATCAGTAACAAAGCTTTCCCATTAACTTTTACCTTGCCAAGTTCGGTTTATATAAATTTACTCCATTAGCAATGTTTAAAGAATCCTTCAAAACTTAAATTACTTCCAAAACACCAGGTTGGAAATTTAAGTTTAGTCACCCATTCAGGATTAGGAAGAAAATTTTATTCTAGTTATCATTACATTCTTATTCACCTTAAGAAGGATCTATGGGTGTCAAGAGGCGCAATCGAATTGCCTTCGACCCCAAGACCTTCCTAAGCTGCAGAAATGTTTTAATGATCGAATAAACTTAAGAGATTCTTAATCCTGAGGGGGCCAAGGCTCTTCAAACATTGCTTCTGAAGGAATTAAATGATACCATTGGAACAATAACCCCAAACTAAGCCTGCCTACGTCCTCAACACCTCTCACTCTCCCGTTCATCCCTATATCCCGGGCACCATGGCGGCAGGACCTGACTTTCGGCATCAGTACTTTGTTGACTACCTTGTTGCTCACTAGCAGGAGACACTTTCCTGACCGTACTAGTTTTCAGGCTGCAGTCATGGGGCCAGAATATACAATAAAAAAAAATATAAAATAAAGTTCTACAGCTAATACTTTAAATATAAAGTTAATTCTACCGGGCATAATACCCCCCCCCAATCTACCCTGCCCCGAGAGCAATGCTCTGCGGTTCCAGAACTCTATTTGTAAACAAACTTACTGCATTTATTCCCATTTCATTTCTGAGTAGCAGTAATGTACAAGGGGTAGATCCCTTCAGGCACAACTTTTCACATTCTGGATTAGCAGATAAGTTACGGGATTAAATTTTCGGCAAGATTCAGATTTTAACTGTCCAATCACTTTAATTTTAATTCCAAAACTACAATGAAGCAGGAATTAAAGTCTGAATTTAAGTTTTTGGCCACAGGACTCAGCGCAGTTGGTTCAGCACTTTTGCAAACCGGGAGGTCCACGGTAAGAGTCTGTGTTATTGGCAGACACCAGTCTAGGAATCTGTGGTAAATGTTCACTGAAGTCTCTGATCAGGGCATCCAGCCAAGTGCATGGTGGTAAAAACTGCATCAAGTATAATGATATTCAAAGTGTTAAAAAGATAGTTTAAGCATTTAGAAATTTGCCCCATTTGTGTGGCAATTTTAAGAACTTTCATGCAATTTAGGAGAAACCGCCCTTTGGCTGAACCATTTTTCTACCGAAAAATGCACCATTTAATTTTTAGTGGCGGTCTTTAGGTAATTATTTAAAGCTTTGAGGTCTAAGTAAAAACTAATTTCGAAGATACAATTCACCCTTAAAATCATGCCAAAATATTTAAATCCTTGGTAACGGTACATATTCTGCCATCACTATCACACAGTAAATAACCTATCATTGTTCATAAAAAAAAATATCCCAACTGGTATCATTTTTAAAGTTTACCCTGTAAGCAATCATTTGGCGTCATTTATGTTAATAGAGGATACATCAAGTTAGGCTGGAATTATAAGTTGCAATAGAAAAGGGGGAGGGGAGGTAGATTTCATAACTTCAGTACACCCGTTGATAAAAGCGATGTCCCACCATTACAACTAATTTTCCTCTATTGGTTTAAAGACACAAATAAGAAGTTCGCCCCATTAGTTTGGCGATTATCTTTCATGCAACTTAGGTTTTTGTTTTTTCTGGCGAGCGATAGCAAGCCTGTATTTCGAGCACCATGAGACAACAGCCTGCCATCATAGGCACAGAATAGTAAAATAGATTATAGTAATAACTGCCATTTTTCTATCAAAAAATGTACAATGGGTTGTTGTACAATGGGTTCAGAATAATAGTAGGAACTGCCATTTTTCTATCAAAACATTTACAATGGGTTCAGGAGTTTTAAGCTTGAGAGGTCTAGAAGAAACCAAGTAATAAATAAATAAGCGAATCGAGGTGAGAGACACTACTTTTGACCTTCACTTTACAGTTCACCACATATTTATGTATGGAAATATTATCAAGCGACTTAGGGAATTTAAATTTCTTTATTTTCTGGATCGTTTTCAAGTCATGTTTAGCGTCATAAAAACTTTTGCTCCATCATTTTGCCGATCTTAAAACTTTTCGCCCCATTACTTTAGCGATTTTAAATTTGTAATTTAGGGGTAAACTTTTTCTGGTGAGAGATGCCAGCCTTCAATAGAAGACTAAAAGCCAGTACATTTTTCTACCAAATAATTTAAAAATTATTCTCAAAGAGGTTGTTTGAGCCATTTTCTTTTCTAGCAGTGGTTAGGGAGGAAACTAAGAACCTCTCCTTACAAATAATTAGCTATAAAACAGTGAATTTGTTTTTGTTCCCTGTTCGGGTTCAGTCTAGTCGACCACCCGAAGCTATGAGGTATGCGTCTCAGTACCAGTATATACAGACAAACTGCATAACAGACAGCTCTCTATTAAAAGTTTCCATACAAAAATATCATAAGAATTAAAGAAGCCAACTGTATCATGTTCGCCATTTCATATTTTAAATCCCCCATTATCAGTTTAAGAAGGACCTATAGGCATCCCAAGGGTAAAGGCTATAAATTTGCCCTTAGACTACCAAAAGTCCCTCATAAGCTCAAGAAAATGGAATAGTCACTAAAATTGAAAATGTGGGATCATACTGAAGTTATTCGTATGCCTATTTTTTTCTGTGCTGTATGGAGTTTAATTATTATTCTTAGATAGGATTTTTTTTCCGAGCACCATGGGACAGACCGGCACTTTCAACGTTAATACTCCTAACGGCCACGCTCCCTTTACGGACCGGTACTAGCGGCCGATACTTTCTCAAACATTTACTTGTGCCGATGCTTTCTCAAACATTTACTTGTTAACAGGCTGCCATCATAGGCCAAGAATAGACTAAAAATAAGAAATGTGGAGTTGGTTGGTTATGTAGAGCACATTAACCAGACCACCGAGCTCCATACGGGAACTCTTAAAGAAATGTGGAGTACCACATACAATAATTACTTCCATGAATTTCCTCAATTAAGTTTATTTGCAAGTTAATTGGTAGTTTGGTGAATAAATACTAATACAGTATAGTCTTTATAGCATAATGCTTAGTGTGCACATTTTTCGCGAGTATCCTAAGTTAGAGTCCTTTGAGCAAGAAATTTATAAATTACAGTACTTTCATTGATTTCAATAATTAGTTTATTTGAAAATTAATTAGAGTTGGTGAAAATAAAATAAAAATTAAATATAAAATTAAGTTATATCTACAATACCGAGGGACCACAAATTAATTTAAACTTAATTTGCTAATGCAATAGCCAACATTTGGGAAACTAAATTAAAAAGGGACCTACTTCACTGCACGGTCATTATTTATAGATTTTTTTTTTACAGTTTTATTTTTAATAATTTTTAATTTTAACTAACTTTTGAGTTGGTTTTAAAGTTTTACATTTCAATTGCTGTACAAAGTATCAAAACTTCAAAGGTTTGCTCGATTGCCCACTTTAGATACCGGGTACTCTACATTTATTGTATACCGTGCTTTTACTTTGCCACAAACTATTGAAAGCGAATTAAATACCAAACTATCCACCAATTATATTTTAAAGAAATCATATTTACTTTTGATTTTACTATTAATTTCCAAATTGATTTTATGTATTTTTTTGCATTTTTCTTTTATTTATCTATATATTTATCTAATTATTATCACTACTTTATTAGGGAGGACGAGGGGGAGTGGATCATTCTTTATCAACGTTATAAGACTAATTTCAACAAGGGCCTTTAATTTACAACCAAAAATTCCAGCATAACAAACATATCCTATGTACCTAACTCTCCAACCTTATTGACAGAAGTGATGCGTAGTGGAGTTGAAGTAGAAGTTTGTAGGGAAGAGATGGTCTATCTTTGTTAAGATGCCGAAGATCTTGCTATCTTTGTCGAGCTGCAGACTATCTTGCTCTCTTTGTCGAGCTGCAGACTATCTTGCTAGAGCTGTGGACGGTCTTTGTAGAGAAGCTGACTGTCTTTGTAGAGAAGTCTCCGTGGTATAAAGAGTGGAAAAAATAGGTTAGTTCTATAGATTCTGTGCCATTTCCGATAAAGTTTTTATACTCTAAAATTCATTAAAATTATACCAAAACTCTTTACGGTACCAATAACATTTATACAGTAACTAAAAAAACTAGCAGTCAAAAAGTAGCAAAAAGAAACTAACCACGGTTCAAAATAACTATGCCAAAACTCTTTAATATTAATTTCAAAAAATACTAGAGCAATTAAGTTAATTCTACTATTTGAAAGAATCCGCCAGGGAATAGGTAGCAATTTACAGCCCATTTGCTCTAGCCCTTTCTTATTTACAGAGATTAGAAGTTACAATTATACATTAAAACTTTCAAAATAAACAAACCGAAACTTATACAAACACCGTAAAAAGACAAAACTAATCAAAATCGCTATGTGGAAACCACGCTTAAGTAAAATAATTTATAAATAAAACAATCCACCACATAGGGTGTACATTACTACATGAACAAGTTAATCTCCAACCTACCTATAATGAAAAGTGCATAGTTTAGAATTTGCAAGACAAAATACTACCGGTAGGCTATCTCTTTTACTCAAAATTACTTTGTCAAACTTTCTGAACTTTTCTCCCTCATGATTACCCACTAGTTTGGCAATTTTACACCTTTTGCCCCAATGTCTGTTATGCCAATACAAATATTTGTATTTAGGAAGAATCTGCCATTTCTCTATTAAAAGGGGACGCTTTGTGTATTTTTTAAGCTTAGAACTATATACTGGTATCTCCTCTTAAAGTATAAAACGCATTAAAATAGTTTCAAGTATTCACTCCAAATATTTCTCCCTGAAAGTCTAACTTCATAACTCGCAAACTTCCTAATTTACAGTTAAAATTATAAACTAAATTTACAATAGAGCATGTACAGTTCCCCATATAACTTCTGGTCCTCTGTTACCTTATACATGAATACTGGATAAAACTTAAAGTAAGAGATCTTATGCCGTGGTTAACCCTTCTGATTAGTCAACTGATAAAAAATAACTAGTCATTCATAATAATTTTACTTTCATACACAAGACTATGAACAGAACTTACGTGGCCAAATGTACAACTACCGCTAAACTTTAAATACAAAACCCCACAAAATACTAACCGAATATTAGTACAGACTTTGCCGATCTTCTTTGTGACGTTCAAACATTTGTAGACTTTTGGAGCGCTTTCGAACATCTGCCGTCCGTTTGTGATTTTCAACATGTTCGGTGATCTTGATCGATGTCTCTTCGTGCTGTAAAGAGTGGAGAAAATAGGTTAGTATATGAATTCCATAGAATTTCCTATCCTAAGGTTTTACACTACAAATCATTACTTTAAGATTCCATATCTAGTGAGCAAAGAATAAATCTCAGGCAAGTAAATTGTTCCATAAATTTAATCTTTTTAGGGTCAATTATTGTGACTGTATTCTAAAATTTGACATCAATAATTTTAATCAAGCCTTTTTAACTTGAAGTTTCTTGTATAACCTCTGCTTACTTTTTGTCTGTATTTATTGTTTTTTGTCTGTATTTATTGTTTATCTTTTTCTTTTTCTATTATTAATATTAATATTGATGATTTTTTAAATTTATTGTTCTTGTTAAAAGAGTACTCTTTGTTTAAATCTGTTGTTACTTCATATTTTGCAATTATTTGTCTTTATATTATATGTATTCATTGTCGATAGTATCAATTGCTTACTTTTGCGATTTCCTTAGTTTATTTGTGCTATAAATGTAGGTTATTTGTAGGGTAGTTATTGATAGGGGTCACTTGAGGCATGCTATGCTTACAGGTACCTACCCGATAGCACTATCGTTAGTGAGTGCTGTACTGTATTTATATATTATTTTGTAATAGTATAGATATCTTATCAATATTTGTATTTTGTACTATTGTTAATGTCTTGTTATGTTGCAAATTTGATTTTAAATAATATTTTGACATTTAACATTTAGTTTCTTTATTCATGCAGAGTTTAGTAAAATTTGCCAGAACGTCCCGGACTTCCCAAACTTGACTACTTCCTTTAACGTGACGATAGTGCGTTGTTATATGTGCGATTAGTTTGCTTGGGAAACAGATTAACTTGCTCATGTAGTAATGTACACCCTATGTGGTGGATTGTGTTCTTTTATTTAATAGTTTTCATTTTAGTAAGCGTTGTTTCCACATAGCGATTTTGATAATTTAATTTGACTTTATATTGTCCTTGTCCCAATTTTGGTTTGTTTAGTTTGCAAGTTTTACATTTTAATTTATATAGGTTCAGGGACAGTATAGATGTGAGGCCGGTCTGTACTAGTGGCAGCATTAGTATACGACGTGTTCCCCATGTACTGTTCCTTCCTTTACTTGTATTCGTTGACGAACCAGGACCGGCCACGGACTATGTGTCAGAACAATTCTCTTTACCCTCGCACCCGGCAAAATTATAAAAACTTAAAAATGAAAAATAATAATAAAAATAACCGGCGTCTTTTCGATGATAACTGTAAATGTAAACTCTGTGTGAATGAATTTGATTTTGAACATCAAACATTTTTTAAAAGTTACATTACCAATACAAAATTTTTGGTTTTAAATTCTTCTGTTAATGTAACATCTCCATGTAAAGTAAAGAATGTTATCTATTTAATAACCTGTGATAAATGTGGTATACAATATGTTGGAAAGACGGAGCAATGTTTAAGAGAAAGAGCCTACGGGCATAGATCAGGAATTAAGAACGGCATCGACTCCAAGATTCTTCTATATAAGCATTTTAACACAGATTGTACTAAATTTGATTGTAAATACAAAATTATAGAAATTGTTCAAAGTAATCAAAATGTTTTGGATAGAGAAAATTATTGGATTGGAAAATTAATGACCATCTATCCATTTGGACTTAACAATCAAATAAAAAATGTAGGCAACATTTTGTATAAAGATTTATTAAAAAACGATTTTAATAACCCATATTTTAACTTCCCTGTTTTAAACAGAAGACCTGGTAGACACGGTAATAGAAGACTAAATACATTTAATAAAAAGAAAAACAGGTCTGATATTAAAATTATTGTTAATAATTTATATTCATTATATCGAAATTTCGGAATTAAAAAATTAAAAGATTCATTGAAAGGCCTACAAAAGAAAAGTTTTGCTCCTTTTATAGAAAATATTCTAAACAATAAACATAATTTCACAAATAAATTTAAGAATATAGTCTTTGCTTTTATGGGATATATTAGAGCGAATTCTAAGAAATCCAAAGATAACCGTATTAAAGATAAAGTCATGTCCACTTTAAATTATTCCTCTAAAATTTTAGACAAAATTAATGTTAACAGTCTTATTAATTCAAAGAAAGTTAAGTCCATGTTACCAGATGGTTGTAAAGATTTCAAACCATTAATAGTGTATTCATATGAACGACCTGTTGGGTCTATTATTTGTAATTATAATAAAGTTTTAGGAAATCTTTCAGATAATGATATTTTCAATAATAATAAATGCGTGTGTGAAAGAGTCATGGATATGCCAGCTAGCAAACGTGATGCACTAGCAAAGTTCATTTATAGTCCGATATGTCACATATTAACAGGTGATGTAGAACTAGTTAAACATTTTGCAAACGACAAATTAGCGGAGCTATGTCGTAAAGGGTTTAAATTTAGAATAGGGAGTAATAAAGTAACATGGGACATAATTTTAAAAGATATTGTTTTTTCAGTCAATAAATTAACAGATAAATTGTTAAAAATTGCGTGCTGCGATGAGAGAGAACTAGAAGCATGGTCTAAATTATTAATTAAGTTAATTAGAAATAAAATTTTCTCGCTTAAAAATGAATTTAATCTTTCAGATTTTATAGACTATAATTATAATAAGCTTAAAGCTGATTTAATAAATTTACATAAACATTTTGTAATCACTACAGTAGATAAAGCCAGCAATAATTATAGCTTCACATGTAAGAAATTTTATCTTGAAAACATGAAAAAAGAATTAGGTATTAAGGGTAACATATTACGTAAAAATATTTGCGGTAATTCTGTTTATGAAATTCAAAATAATCTGAATATTGATAACTTAATCGATGAACATACCAAGAAAAATATAACATTTGATATTAAACTTTCTGATAAGAACAAGTGCATTGCAAAATTATACATGTTACCTAAATTTCATAAAAGACCTTATAAATATCGCTTTATTGCCGGAGCAAAATTTGCTACCACTAAAACTCTATCAGAACAAGTCGTAAATTGCTTAAAATACATTAAAAGTACTCATAAAAGATATTGTAATACCATCATGAGAAGAACTGGCATTAACTATTATTGGAGTGTTGACAATTCGTTAGAAGTTATTGATAAAATAAATACCATGCCGAAAGTTACCTCGGTACATAGCTTCGACTTTTCAACTTTGTATACCAATTTGCCTTTAGATTTAGTATATTCAGAGCTTTGCTTTATTATAGATTTGCACTTTGACAGGTTCGTTAGGAATGGTAATTATTTCATAAATGTTTATACATATTTTAATAATGCATCACTTAGCTCTACTCCCACTAGTTCTGTATATTTTGATAGAACTAAACTTAAAGATGCCCTTAAATTCCTCCTTTTCAATACTTATGTTAGATTCGGCCCGTACATTTTCAAACAAATATTAGGAATTCCTATGGGTGGAAATGCTAGCCCTTTAATTGCAGACTTATTCTTGCTTGCTTTAGAATTTAAATATATAAAAGACTTAGTTGACAGTAGCAAGAAAAATAAAATCCCCAAAAAATTAGCACTTGCTAAACTGTTAAGTAATAATAGTAGATATATTGATGATATTCTTGTTTGCAATTTGTTAAATTTTAATCAAGTTGCTAAACTTATTTACCCTAATTCTATTCCCCTCACACAATGTAACGTAAATTATAAAGTTGAACATTTTCTTGATATAAATATAGAGATTGTTAATGAACAGTGCATACTTAAAGTATATCACAAAGTTGATGATTTTAATTTTAACGTAATAAACTTTCCTTTCCCTAGTAGTAATATCGATAGTAAAATAACTTATAATTGTTTTTATTCCCAATTAATAGATTTTGTAAAATCTGCACTAAAGTAGATGACTTTTGGGCTAGAGCTAGGTTACTATACAGACTCTTAGTGGACAGAGGTTTTGAGGCAAGTAAATTGTTCCATAAATTTAATCTTTTTAGGGTCAATTATTGTGACTGTATTCTAAAATTTGACATCAATAATTTTAATCAAGCCTTTTTAACTTGAAGTTTCTTGTATAACCTCTGCTTACTTTTTGTCTGTATTTATTGTTTTTTGTCTGTATTTATTGTTTATCTTTTTCTTTTTCTATTATTAATATTAATATTGATGATTTTTTAAATTTATTGTTCTTGTTAAAAGAGTACTCTTTGTTTAAATCTGTTGTTACTTCATATTTTGCAATTATTTGTCTTTATATTATATGTATTCATTGTCGATAGTATCAATTGCTTACTTTTGCGATTTCCTTAGTTTATTTGTGCTATAAATGTAGGTTATTTGTAGGGTAGTTATTGATAGGGGTCACTTGAGGCATGCTATGCTTACAGGTACCTACCCGATAGCACTATCGTTAGTGAGTGCTGTACTGTATTTATATATTATTTTGTAATAGTATAGATATCTTATCAATATTTGTATTTTGTACTATTGTTAATGTCTTGTCATGTTGCAAATTTGATTTTAAATAATATTTTGACATTTAACATTTAGTTTCTTTATTCATGCAGAGTTTAGTAAAATTTGCCAGAACGTCCCGGACTTCCCAAACTTGACTACTTCCTTTAACGTGACGATAGTGCGTTGTTATAATTATGTGCGATTAGTTTGCTTGGGAAACAGATTAACTTGCTCATGTAGTAATGTACACCCTATGTGGTGGATTGTGTTCTTTTATTTAATAGTTTTCATTTTAGTAAGCGTTGTTTCCACATAGCGATTTTGATAATTTAATTTGACTTTATATTGTCCTTGTCCCAATTTTGGTTTGTTTAGTTTGCAAGTTTTACATTTTAAATTATAAAACACAACCTTTTCAATGATTAAGCCATATATTAATCAAACTGAAATTTTAACTTCATAACTTATTGAAACTTAGCAGTTAAAATGATAACTTACAATAGGCCATTTACAGTTTCCCACATAACTTCTTGTCCTAGGTTATCTTCAACAGGAAAATATGACTACGGTTTAATTAAGAGTTCTTATGCAGTGGTTAACTCTTCAGATTAGTCTACTACTAAAAGCAAATAAATTCA
This sequence comes from Lithodes maja, assembly GCA_037953745.1. Classification (NCBI taxonomy): domain Eukaryota; kingdom Metazoa; phylum Arthropoda; class Malacostraca; order Decapoda; family Lithodidae; genus Lithodes; species Lithodes maja. Next base: position 24,738 of record JBAKBP010014940.1, read on the forward strand.
TGCACTCATATTTTCAGACAAGATTACTAGGAACAGAACTTGCTTGGGTAATTATACAAGGACCACTAATTTTAAAATAAACTCTTCAAAATACTAACCGAATTAGTCTTGTAGAGTGGTTCATCCATGTCCCATGGGGCCCCTTTTGTCCCAACGTCAGTCGTCGCCACCGCCATCCATCCATAGTTCTTGGTCCATCACAACACTGTACCATCATCATCCATCGTTCTTGGTCCACCACAACACTTTACCATCATCCATCGTTCTTGGTCCACCACATCACTACCATCATCCATAGTTTTTGGTCCACCACATCATTACAATCATCCATAGTTCTTGGTCCACAACACCACCATCCATAGTTTTTGGTCCACCATCCATCGTTCTGGGTCCACAACGCCATTACATCGCTCCGCATCCATAACATCACCAGGCTAGGCTACACGTCACCACACAGTTTCTCAGGTCTCCCTCAGCAGCCCACATCCTTCGACACTTCAACTTTGACAGCCCACATCAGACCTGATGGAACAGAAGGGAAAATTGAAACTAACTACCCTTATTCCTAGAAAAACTCCATCCTAATCAGTGATCATTACTAAAATCCTGCCCTATTCCTAGTTAGTCAATATGATACACAAGTGTCAATGGCAATGAGAAGTACAGTAGGCTACTGGAATAATGCAGTACAGGTCTCCCTCTATTTACGATTTGGTAAAGTTCCTGAAAACACCATCTTTAATAGAAAAATCATCTAGCAAACCCTAAAATTAATGGGGTAAAGGAAGATGCATTCTGGGACCAACAAAAACCCAAACTCCTACTGTATAAGAATATTGTAAATCATGGCATCGAACAGTGAGGGGGAGACCTGTACTGGAACAATGCAGTACTGCACGATAGTGAACGCCAGAGCGACAGGCCATTAGTTGTACAGTAGACTTTATTATTGCATCAATAACTAAAGTTTTAAATATGTTCAGGTTTGTGTTAGAGCAGTTGCGAATCCATTTGAAGAAAGCTTTTTAAACTTTATAACTGTAGGTAAAGCAAGTTTATTAAGCTGTGCAGACTACACCTTTTGATATGATTTATTTGGCCCATTGGATGCCATTTTCTTTTTTTAAGTTTTAACCGAGAGATTAGTTTGAGACCCAATTGCAATCGCCTTTAAGTAAAGTTCTCTAGCAAATAGTGATAAAGTGCAAAGTACACAGACTAAAATAAAATAGGAATGAAGTAATCCTCATATATACTCACCAGAGTCCAAAACCACTATTGAACGGCTGTTTGGGCTGGACCAATAAACAATGACATAGACCACCACGGGAGGGAATCTCAGGCGGTTGAAGTCACAGATCAGTCTAGGCCAGTCCCCCCAACAGGACAGGGGCCACAAGAACATCTTTATGTGGTGGAGGTCAGAGAGGTCCGAGTCCAGGCCACCTCAACAGGACAGTTGACGTTACGGAGGCCAAAGTCCAGGCCACAGTCACCATCAGGACAGGGAGGGTAAAGACAGCAGGGGGTAAAACTAGTCATTTGGTGTGAAGACTGGAATGTATAAAGGAATAAAAGGAAATTTACATTGAAGGGCATTATTTTGCCCATTTTATCACTTAAGACAATTTAAACTATATATACTGTATGGTGGTTTTGTGCTAATTTCGAATTTTAATTTGATTATTTAAAGCTTTATTTCCACAGCAATTTTTAAGTGATTTTTCCTTTATATTTAGTCTTCCTAAGTTTGATTTTATATTTTGCAAGTTTTACATTAATATATATATATATATATATATATATATATATATATATATATATATATACAGTATATATATATATATATATATATATATATATATATATATATATATCTGTATATCATAAACTACAGTATATATATATCTGTATATCATAAACTATCTTTCCATATACTGTACATTAATAAACACCAAAACGCACGTACAGTACTTGCCTTTCGCTTTAAGCCGTGCGTCCAAGACTCCAAACGAGTGGTCTGCAGAAAAGGAACCGGTGGGAGTGGAAAGGAGGGCAGTTCAAAAGTTACAGCTCTACCATCTCTTCCACCGTCCAGCACCACGGGAAGAAGGGGTTGGGATGGTAGTAGAAATTGTAGTGATAAACTGTCTCTTCCACAATCACTGGTTGAAGGGGTCGGGAACCAGGTGAAGGTGGGAGGAGCGAGGCCAGATCACCATGGCCGATGTGGAGGAGGGCCGTGTCAGGGGTCCGAGGGCAGGAACTGGACCAAACCAACGCTCCCAGGCTGTTAAAAGAGAAGAGATCCATAGTCAGTATTACCGTACTTTACCCTTTCAGGTCCGGGGGTTGCAGTTTAGTATTCAGAAATATAATTATCTTCATCTCAATCCCTCTAAACTTAAGTTTCTGCCCACAACACTCAAAGACAACTGCAGAGGTTTAAGTACCGCTAATTAAACAAAGAGTTTCTAAACAACTGATGGTCACAAAGGTTTTAAAGTATCCCTGCAAGTACGCAATCGCGTCTTGGTGCGCGAAAGAATCAATATACCGTACAACGTTCAATTTATGCTTTCCGGTATGACTATCTTATTCGGTGTTCTGAAACTATATTCTATCCTGCGTAGCGCCCTGTAACTATAGGTAGTGCCAACAAACTTTACAATAATCCTGATCCCTTAAAGTCTTATAACTAATAGAAGGAAAGCAATCGGGCTGTCGTTCCTATTATTTGGGAAGAGTCCACCAGGAAATAGGTGTGGATATTTACAGTCAGTTTGCTTTAGGCCCTTTTGAGTTACATAGAGGTCAGGGATCAAGATTATTGTCAAGTTCGTTGGCGCTACCTATAACTAATATTGTGGGGAAGACTATTTACAGCTTACAATTTCCAGAGACTTATTTTAGGCAAATTCATTAAGGGGGGGGATGAGCCTGTTTTCTGGACCACTTTCTCCCTCATGTTTAGCCCCCATTAGTTTTCAGATTTTAAGATTTTTGCCCCATTAGTTAGTCTATTTTAAGACTATTTGCCCCATTTCTTAGGCAATATTTAGACCTTTCGTGCAGTTTAGGTGTCAATTTTTTCCCTGGCGAACGAGTGAGCCCGTAATGTTGGAAGAACCGGCCTTTGACCAGAAACATTTTCTACCGAAAAATGTAAGAATTAATCTAGAATTAATCTAATGGATTTGTTTTTTTTTTATTTGATGGAAGTCTAGGGAGGAAACTAGAAATATTAATACATGCAAAAAACTCATAAGTGAACCATCCCCCTTTCAACAGTGGTACAGGGCGGGTGCCCAACCCCGAAAGGGGCGGGTCCCCAACCCCGAAAGGGGTTGAAATAGGGGAGCTATCCCCCCGCCAAAGGCGGCTTTCTAGGGCCTTGCCTAGCTGATGCTGAGAGGATTGGGTTCTAGTCATGTGGTGATGGGCTGGTCTATCCGTGAGAAATAAGCGATCTCTGCCATACCCGTAGCTTACTCTGACTGTTCCTTTTACTTATATATTTTCTAGATCTCGAGTGACTGTCTCTTCCGTGAATTGACCTCTCAATCTACCAAGACTGGAAGCCAAAGAGTCAAATTTTTCCTTTGCCCCTCAACTTTCTCTTCATAATTGCCGAGGGGCACAGGGCCCTGGGTGGGTCTTTGGTTTCCCAGGCGTTTCCGCACCCTCCTCAGCTCCCCGCCATGGAGTGGCTTCGGTCACCCAGGCTTTATTGTGGTCGGCAGGGAGGGTTCTGTGGGGGCGCTCTGTTATGGCCTTGGACATGCTCGGGGCCTTGGGGCTGTTCGGCCAGGCAGCTTGAGGAACAACAACAAGTGGTACAAAAAGAATTTTAAGAATAAAAGGGTAAACTCTGTACCCCAAATTTAATTGTACAGCTATATAAATTTGTCAAATACAATTATCCAGAATTAAATAAATATATATCCCAATAATGTACAGCATTGAAGTTCCATTTGCTGTGAATATTTAAATTAAATGCAATTCAGACATTTAGAACTTAGAAAATTCCCTTAATATTATTTTTATTAATCTCACCACCACACCCCCAATGAAATTAATTAAAGTATATATGATCCACCGGGATTCGAACCCGGGTTATCACACACATATTTTTGCCACCTTAACCATTACACCACCAGGACGGTTAAAGGTTTATGCACACGCCTACGACTTATTATCCATTCTCGAATACTGGATATTAATCTAATCATGTTCATACTCCCAACCGCACTATGGTAGCCTACTGTTTAAGTGAGAGGAAAGAATATTCATGGGGCACAGATCATATAGACCGGCATCTCGAAGAAATATCCCTAAACCTACTAATAATATTATTTTTATTAATCTCACCACCACACCCCCAATGAAATTAATTAAAGTATATATGATCCACCGGGATTCGAACCCGGGTTATCACACACATATTTTTGCCACCTTAACCATTACACCACCAGGACGGTTAAAGGTTTATGCACACGCCTACGACTTATTATCCATTCTCGAATACTGGATATTAATCTAATCATGTTCATACTCCCAACCGCACTATGGTAGCCTACTGTTTAAGTGAGAGGAAAGAATATTCATGGGGCACAGATCATATAGACCGGCAGAGTTAAGTCTTTCCTTTTGATTGTCTTTATAGAAAAGGTAAAACTGCCTGTGACTAGTGCCTCCCAAGAGTTGAAAATGTTACAGGGCCAAAATCAAGGAAGGTTTGAACAAAACTGTCTGGACACCGAGTTTGAAGCAATTTCAGTCATAGGAGGGAAAGATTGATTCAGGGAGCGAGCTCCAGAGCTCACCTCTTTAATAGAAGATTGGGTTGGAGGGGTTCAGCAGTTCACCACCATCCTCGGCATCAAGGTAGTATTGAGCCATCGCTGCGTCAGACCACTGCATCCCTTCACAGGAGGTCCATGTGGTCCGGTATAGTTAGAAGCTGCCCAGTGAACCGAGAATCCCACGACGGTCCATCCTCTTCAAGTAGTTCTTGCAGCTGGTGGCAGAAATATCAGAGACAGGAGTGGAGGAGGGTAATCTTGTCACAACCACACTGGCTCACAGCTGGCTTCACAATCCACACTCAAACCGAAACCATTTTGTTTGAAGACGAGAATGAGTAGGAATAAAAGATTGGGGATTAAATAGCACTGGTTTGGCCATACATCCGTAATAAACCATAATTTTATCAAAAACTTATCTCACCCCTGTAAAAGTCTTTAGTGTAGTCCTAAGTTATATTAACAATTATCTACATAAATATTAACGGATCCTAACTTGAATCGTTCATGCACCAGAGGTTGTAGTCAGTATTTAGAAATATTTCTTAATCTTAGAAGTCTCCAAAATTAATTATCTGAGCACAGTTCTCTCAAAATGTTTAATCAACTAAACTAAAGCCGGTATGATTTCACACTAGCACTGTTTCCCTCTACATTTATCCTCAGAACTGGTCTGGCCGCTCAAGATCAAATTGTACAATATTAATCTCTCCTAAATTCATGTACCCTTCGTTTAGTTTCAGATACCAGTGCAAAATATTCCCGAAATGTTGCCAGAAAAATGTAAACCATCAAAGGTTTACTAAAAGCTCATTTGTGATACTCTACTGTAAAAATTGCTGATTGTCATAAGGCTTTTATACCGGTACCGTATCCCAAAAAAAGGCAAAAATTGTATCCTTGTGCGCAAAACCGGCAAATTAATATTTAAAACTTTAACAAGAATGGCACAATACAATGACAAAAACTTTAGCAAAGTTCCCATCAAGATTTCAGTTCTAGTGAAGATTGTGTAGTGAAATAATGCAAATTGTATAAACTTTGTATTTATAGGAAGCAGAGACTCATATTTTTACATTACCGGTAAGTATAGAAAAATTAGCTTCCAAGGGATTCAATTTAGCGTCGGCTGAAAAGAAACAGTCAGCCAAAACTAACTTGTCAAAATGTTCCGAAACTTTTTAGAATTCCGGGAATGACACCGCCAAGGTGGACCTCCACAGGTTCCAGCTAGCTCTCCTCTTGGCATCTCTGGGACTTGGGTTCTAGACAAGACTAATCTTGGTCGACAACCCATCTAGGGTCGAAAGGCGGCGTACTCCTAGGAGTCACTTCCAGGTGGCGAACTCTACAATAAGAATTATGCAATTAGATATGGATTTGTATAGCCAAGTGAACCGTCCTATGGGCAATTTTTTTTAACAAGAAATATATTAAATTATTATATACCTTACCTTTAACCCTTTCACGCACATATGACTCAGAGGTTGCCAGATTAGCAATAAGAAATAGAGTACTCTTATAATTACCCCTCCAAAATTAGTTTTCTGCCCACATCTAACTCAAAGACAACTGCAGAGGTTGAAGTAACTAAAGGTTTCTAAATACCCCTGATGGTAACAAAGGCTTTAAAGTATCCCCAATAGGCTCAAAATTGCGTCATATGTCTGAGAGGGTTAATAGTAGCATACACCAGTAAGTGCAGAAGAGTTATAAGCTACTGCCATTTTATAAGTTGAGAACAAACAGATTAATTATTAGCACAATACTAGTTGCTGTACAATCAAACTAATTTCACTATATTCTAAGCATTTTAATATATTGCCGAAGTTTTCTACATTTGAAGACTAAGTGGATATATGAATCCAGAAGACTAAAAATAATGTTTAAATTTATAGTATATTCTGGCTATCATTAGAAGATGAGTTTAGGAAGAACCTCTAGCAATTATACACTTATTATAATTAGCAGTTCATTTTGGTTAGCTTTACACTATTTCATGCAGTTTAGGAAAGTCTTCTAAGAATCTAAGGGGTCAAAACAGTCTATTATGCCTCAAGGTAATCCTTCCCAAGCTATATAAAATAGTCGAAAGGTAGCCAAAACACTGCTAAAACACTTCCTAATCTTAAAGGGGTTAATTTAAGAAAATATTGCCATACAGTTTCTAATCCTCTTAGAAGATTAGGACGTGTGTTAGTGTTTTGGCGATCGTTAGACTGAAAACAGTAAATTACAAAGATAACTTACAACATGAGGGTACAGCACTCTCCAAGGCCCCTCTTCTCTGGTAAGGACTGTAGGTGGTGGTCCAGTTATAATATAGGCTACAGTAGCCTACTGTGAAATAGGAAAACTATTAACAATGTCCACAAAACTTCACCACTTCAAAGATAAATTATAATCACATTTTACCTACCAATAGAGCCTTTTAATTTCTGACAAACTTATACCAGTCATATTTAAGACCATATACAGTATATCCAAGCAATAAAAGCCAAAACTTACCATGCATCTGAAACACTTACGGTATGAATCTGAGAAGACAACTTACCGTGCATCTCCAGCCAAATCTCAACGTGCATCTCCAGCCAAATCTTAAACAAGAATCTGAAAAATATAATTATCAAACTATCAGCTAAAACTTACCCAGCGATCTGTAAAAAACAACAAAGTTACCCAGCGATCTGTAAACAACAAACATACCCAGCGATCTGTAAACAACAAACTTACCCATTACATTACATTAATGAAGTCAACGCACCAGGCGACAAAGGCCATATGGCACGAAATAGGTAAAGACGGGAAGGAAGTTAACTAAATATCATCGAGAACTCGAACATGATGAAGGAAGGACATAATACGGGAGATAGAAAACGAGGGAGATTCAGAAAGAAAATCTGCAAGACATGGCGGCCGGCGGAGGAAAGCCAGAAAAGGGAAGAAACGCGTGCGGGCAACGGAAAATAAGGGGCAATCGAGGAGAAGATGGGAGACAGAAAGCTGAACGGTACAGCGCGAGCAAAGAGGCGGAGGAGAACGGGACATTAAAAACGAATGGGTAAGTCTGGTGTGGCCAATGCGGAGACGGGCCAAAGCCGTCTCCCATCGGCGATTACGGTGGGAGGGATCAGACCACCCAGAAACGGACGGTTTGACAGAACGAAGTTTATTAACGGAGAGAGCGGACCACTGAGTCTGCCACCTCGACCAAAGAAACCTGGACAAGGCAGGGAAGAAATCAGAGGCCGGGACAGCAAGTGAGGAGCGGGTACCCCGCACGGCAGCAGAACGAGCAAGGCAATCAACCCGCTCATTACCGCAAACGCCAACGTGACTGGGAACCCAGCAAAAACGAACAAGCTTTTTGCGGACGGAAAGGCGGAAAAGCCATTCCTGAATGGAAAGAACTAAAGGGTGTAGAGCAGGGGAGGACTGTAAGAGAAGTAGAGCACTGAGAGAATCAGAGAACAAAGTAAAGGACGAGGAGGGGAAGGAACACATAAAACGGAGGGCAATAAAAATAGCATAAAGTTCAGCAGTTAATATACTGGCAACGGGAGGTAAAGAATATTGATACGAGCAAGTGGGAAAAAGGACGGCAAACCCCACGCCTACCGACGTCTTGGAGCCATCAGTAAACACAGGAGTGGTTGCAGCGTGAAGAGAGAGGTGATCTAAGAAACGAGACCGAAGAACGAGGGGAGAAGTAGAGGACTTGGAACAAGGAAGGATGGAAGGGCAAACCGAAGGACGAGGGAAAAGCCAGGGGGGAAAAGAGCAAAAGCGGAAAGGGAGGACGTTAGAAACAGGGAAAGAGCACGATGCGAGCAGCGAGAGCATGCGGACAGAAAACGGAGAACCAAGACGGGGGTGAGACGAAAAAGTAGCAACGACCGAAGGGGGAAGGGAAAGATGTGAAGATGGGAATTGTTGAAGGCGAGCGTAAGAACGAAGGGACAGGAGAGCCCGACGGCGATAAAGAGAAGGGAAACCAGACTCAGCATAGAGGCTTTCAACAGGAGAGGAACGAAAAGCACCAAGGGCAAGACGAAGACCAGAGTGATGAACAGAATCAAGAGCATGGAGAACAGAATCAGAGGCTGAAGAGTAAACTTGACAGCCATAATCCAACTTAGAGAGGACAAGAACCGTATGAAGCCGAAGAAGAAGCGCTCGATCAGCACCCCAAGTGAGGTGGGACAAGGACTGAAGAAGGCGGAGGCGGAGTAAGGCAGCAACCTTGAGAGAAGAAACATGAGCGGACCAATTAAGACGAGAATCAAAAGTAAGACCCAAAAAAGTAGTAGAGGAACGATAAGGGAGGGCAGTACCATAAAGAGTAAGAGGAGGATGAGGAATAGAATGGCAACGAGTAAAGGACATCGCGCAGGATTTGGAGGTGGAAAAACGGAACCCGTGGCGGGTTGCCCATGAAGAAACAGCCAGAATAGCGGATTGGATAAAAAGACGTAAAGCAGCAATATCTGAGTCGGCTGCGTAAATCGCAAAGTCGTCGACATACAAGGAAGACCGAACCCCGACAGGAAGAGAAGACACGATACCGTTGATAGCAATGAGAAAAAGGACGGTACTCAGGACACAACCCTGAGGGACACCTTCCAACTGAGGGTAAAGACGAGACAAGTGGGAAGCGACTCGGACACGAAAGGACCGAGAAGAAAGAAAATTCTGAATAAAGACTCCTAGATTACCGTAAATGCCACAAGAACGGAGCTGACGCAAAATGTGGTACTTCCAGGTAGAATCATAGGCCTTTTCGAGATCGAAAAAAACAGCAATGACAGTTTGACGACGAGCAAAAGCCGCCCTGATATAAGAATCCAAGCGAAGGAGGGGGTCAAGCGTACTACGAGCACGTCTGAACCCGAACTGGGAAGAAGACAACAAATGGCGCGACTCAAGAATCCACATGAGACGAGCGTTAATCATACGTTCAAAGAGTTTACACAGGCAACTGGTAAGGACAATAGGGCGATAGTCCTGTGGGGAGAACCCAGACTTGCCAGGTTTAAGAAAAGGTATGGTCAGGGCAGTACTCCAAGAGGGAGGGAAAACACCAGAAGACCAAATCTTGTTATAGAGAGCTAACAAGAAGACCAGAGCTTGCGAAGAAAGATGTTTGAGCATGAGATAATGGATACCATCAGGACCCTCAGAAGTGTTCTTACAGGCACGGAGAGCGGTGCGTAACTCAGTTGAGGAAAAAGGAGCATTATAGGATTCGTCAGAGGAAAGACTAAAAGTAATTGGAGTACTTTCCGCAACGACTTTAAGCGAGTGAAACTCAGCAGAGAGGTGAGAACCACTGCTAACGGAGCTAAAGTACGAGCCCAATCGATCAGCAATTGTTTCGGAGTCTGCCACAGAAACACCATCAATGCGGAGGACTGGAGCACGGAAGGGAAGATGTTTACCAGAGATCTTACGAATACGTTTCCAAACCGAAGCGACAGGAGTGCGAGACGTAATAGAAGAAACATAGGACTCCCAACTCCGGCGTTTAGCGGCTTTGGTAGTACGACGGAAAAGAGCAGACGCACGGCGAAAGAGAAAAAATGACTCCTGAGAAGCAGGGGTGAGACGCTTACGGCGAAAACTTTTCCAAGCCGCCCGTTTAACCCGGAGGGCCCTGGAACACTCAGGAGACCACCAAGGGACGCATTTAGAAGAGAAAGGGCGAGACGTCCGGGGAATGGATGGCAAAGCAGCACCGAAAACCAGATCCAGAAAAAACGAGAGCATGACACGGACCGACGAGAAAGGAGGAGGAAGCAAAGAAGGAACAGTAAGGGAAGCGAAAGAAGACCAGTCCGCCCGCTGGAAGCACCAACGAGGGGAGTTAGGAGTACGAGAGTAGGTAGTCAGAGAAAGGAGAATGGGAAAATGGTCGGAATTGTGAGAATTCTCGAGAACTGACCAATGAAAATCAAGGGAAACTGAAGGGGAACACAGGGAAAGATCGATACAGGAAAACGTACGAGTCCGAGCATCAAAATGAGTAGGAGTACCAGAATTAAGGATAAAAAGATTACGGGCCGAGAGAAAAGGTTCAAGCCGACGACCCCGGGGCGAAATAACATTGTCACCCCACAAGGTGTGCCGACCATTAAAATCACCAAGGACTAAGAATGGAGTGGGCAACTTAGATAAAATCCCGGAGAATTCGGAAAAATCGATGGGAAGAGAAGGCGACAAATATACAGAAACCACTGTCAACCAGCGGTCAAGATAGACTCTAGCAAAGGTGCAAGGGAAATGAGTAGAAAAGGACAGCTCTTCAAAAGGGACAGAACGATGAATAAGAAGACAAGTATCATGGAGAGAGTGGGGAGAACTATAAAAAGAGTAATGAGGAAAGGGAACAGGAGAAGAGAAAAGACGAGTCTCCTGAAGACAAACGACCTTAGGGGAGTGAAGAGAAAGAAGAAAACTTAAGTCAATCCTTTGAGCATTAAGACTACGAAGATTCCACTGCAAAATGGACATAAATAAAGAAAAAGAAAAAAGAAACTAAGAGGAGACTAAAGGACGAAAAAACAACGAAAACAGACAAAAGAAAACCATAAAAGGAGGCAAAAGCCACCGAAAATAAGAACGCACAGAAAAAGAGGAAGGACACACATAGAAGGAAAGAAATATACACAAATAACAATAAAGGAAAACACACACACTTATGTACAACTAAGAAAAGGTGAATGAGGATAACGTGGAGAAGTAAAAGGAGGCAAAAGCCAACAAAAAAGAAAGGGAAGAATACACACTTATGCACAACAATGAAAAGTCGGATGGGCGAAAAAAAAATTAAAGACAAAAAAGAATAAAAAGAAAACGCGTACAAGAGGGAAGAAAAGACGAACACTATATACAACATATTTACAAAATACAGGTAACACCGTGGGTGGAAAATATAGCCAAGAGAGGCTAACGATGGGAAATAAGAGCAGGAATTGGAGAAGACGTTGAAGGGGAAGACTGGAAACCGGGGGGCATAGGGAGGTCTAACAGAGAAAGAGGAGAGGAAGGAGGAGGGCCGGAAGAGGGAGGAAGGACGGACGGCGGGTGGGAAGAGAAGGAGGGGGTAAGGGCAGGAGAAGGAAGAGGGGGAGGGTCAGGAGGAGGAAGAGGAGGAGGGTCCGGAGGAAGGCCAGAAGGGGGAGTGGAGGAAGAGGACGGGGCAGGGGAAGGCGGGAGAGGGGTAGGGGGAGAGAAGAGGGGGTAGGATGAACTTCGGCGTGAACAGTAGAAGGTGGTGGGTGGGAAGAACGGATAAATTCGTCAATCTGAGGTAGGGTTTCGTAGGAGAAATCTAGGGATGCAGGGACGGGAGGAGGAGGAGACTGGACGGAGAGAGGAGAAAGGGAAACAGAAGGAGAAGGAGGCGACTTCTTCTTCTTCTCGCAGGGACTGGAGCACCGCACATCACGGAGACCACCCTTACGTTTAAAAGAGGAAGCGGGCGAGGAAGAACGGAGCACAGGAGCCCGTTTGGTAGAGGAGAAGGGAAGTTTAGAGCGAGGAGGAGATTTGGGGCGACTAGAAGAGAAAGATGACGGAGAACGGGGGGGAGGCTTGGAACGGTGAGAGCGTGGAGGGAGACTAGAAGAGGAGGAACAAGGAAGAGAGCAAGAGGAAGGGGCAGAAGTAGGAGAAGGACTGAGAACAGAGAAAGTGTTAGACAAAGGGACAGAAAAGGAAGAGACGGAAGGACGAACGGAGGAGACTGAAGAGGAGGAAGGAGAAAATCCAGGAGAAGCACCGGTAGAAGGAAGGGAGGCAGATGACGAAACTGGTGCGACCGGGGGGACGGAGGGAGCGGAGGCGGTGGAAGGAACCGAGGAACCAGAAAAAGGGGGGGGCATGGCAGAGGGAGGCAAAGAAGAGGAGGGAGGAGACAGAGTCTTGGAAAACGACTGAGGGGTGAAGCCTAAGCGACGAGCCTCTTGGCGGGCTGCGGTGAGCGTAAGGCCGTGTCTCGCTTTGAGGACAGCAACCTCAGACTCGAACAGATGAACGGGGCAAAGCTTAGAGTCGGCCGAATGAGACCCGCGGCAATTAAGGCAGAACTGGGACGTTGACTGACATCCGCCAACGGCATGTCCGGACTGCGCACAGCGCGGGCAGAGTGGGCACTCAGCGGCTGTACGGCAGAACTTAGCCGGGTGGCCGAAACGCCAGCAGCTGCGACACTGGAGTGGACGGGGAAGAGACGCAGTCACGGGGAGGCGAGTACCACCGACAATAACATGGGCAGGGAGGGAAAGTCCAGCAAAAGAGATCTTGGCAATGTTAGCGGGATGGCGGCGAAGGTCGCGAGGAGGGATAGTGTAGCACACCACACTAACCACCTTGTGGTCTTGAGCGACAACGATGTCCTTGACGAGGTCGGCGCAATCCGCGAAAGGACGACCCCCGAGACGGATGGAAGCGGGGATCAGGACAGTCCCTGTACAGGAGTTGAGTCGTTGATCTTTTTGAGCCGGGATGGGGGTGCCAGAACAATCGACGAAAGAGGACATAGCAGTAGCCTGAAGTTCGTTTTGGACGGTAACAAGACGGGAGGCATCATGGCGGGAGTGGAAGGTGACGTCCTTTCCCACCTGTTGAAGGAGACGCAGGTGGAAGAGGAGGTCATCACCGGCTAGAGGCGCAGAAGCAGGGATGGAGAAAAACTTAGTAAAGGAAGGAGGTGCAAAGAGAGAGGACATAGGGAGGACCGAGGAGCGAGGACGAAACTGGAGAAGAAGAGGAAAGAGAACGAGGGAGGGAGGGCAGAAAAGGGTCGAGGGTGACAAGACTAGAGGGAGAAGAGGAAGAAGAGGAAGACGCAGAAATAACTACAGGAGAGGAGATGAAATCCTGGGTAGCGGAGGGCGGAGAAAGACGTGACGAAGACGGAAGGGTAGGAGAAGGATTCGGAACGGTAATGGACGAGAGGGACGAGCGACGACCGAGGGATAGTTCAGCGGGCCGGTCGAGAGCACCCAAAACCATCCCCGACTCACCGTGCTCCCGCGGTGAACCGGACTGACAGCCAGACAACAGACCCCCAAGTGGCAGGCTGCATGCCACAAGGGGCTCACTCACCGGAACCACTAAAGCAGAAGCCATAAACAGGGGAGAACAGGGAAAAAAGCATAAGTCGTCACCATAACAAGAGAAAAGGGGGTAAAGCATGGAAGAAGATACTGCGGTTACCAGGTGCCCCTGGCAACGAAAGGGAGAAAGACCTCCGCAGGGCCACGAAACCCAGAATGCGGCCAATTGAGATGGGACAGGTCTCGGCTTTGAGCTAGGGACCTTGTACAACCCGGGCATTTGTCCTGCAGCTTTGTCCCATGGAGAACGGGGCCGGCGTAGTCACCTGACACACTCACTGGGAAGAGAGAAGAGAGTCAGAAACCCCAAAGCATCCCTATAGGGCCTATCCTCCAGCAACGAGCCTTGCGAGCCCTCGCCGGCAGCACCTGTCGCCAGGTGGACTCTGCCAACTCAGCAGTGATCAGAGACACCAAGGCGAAGCCCGAAGGAAACTAGAACCTCCGAAGCAGTTAAAGAGAAAGGAAGGAAGCAAACAGGGAAGTCAACCGGAAGGGAAGGGAGGGACGGGACCACAAAAGTTCAAGGGTGGGAGACCGGCCTCGGATGGCAGCCCCAGGAGAAAGCGGAAGAGGGAAAAACGAAAACTAGAAAGGAGGAGAAAGAAAAGGACATGACAAAATTAGTTGGAGGTGATAGGGAGAGCGGCCAAGAACCTTGGCCGCCCCACCTACAAGCCCGGAAGCCCCCAAACGGCGGCAACGAGTCATGTGGCAAGGGGGCAAACTTACCCAGCGATCTGTAAAAAAACAACAAAGTTACCCAGCGATCTGTAAACAACAAAGTTACCCAGCGATCTGTAAACAACAAAGTTACCCAGCGATCTGTAAACAACAAAGTTACCCAGCGATCTGTAAACAAACTTACCTAGCGATCTGTAAACAACAAAGTTACCCAGCGATCTGTAAACAAACTTACCTAGCGATCTGTAAACAACAAACTTACCCAGCGATCTGTAAACAACAAACTTACCCAGCGATCTGTAAACAACAAACTTACCCAGCGATCTGTAAACAACAAACTTACCCAGCGATCTGTAAACAACAAACTTACCCAGCGATCTGTAAACAACAAACTTACTCAGCGATCTGTAAACAACAAACTTACCCAGCGATCTGTAAACAACAACAAACTTACCCAGCGATCTGTAAACAACAAACTTACCCAGTGATCTGTAAACAACAAACTTACCCAGTGATCTGTAAACAACAAACTTACCCAGTGATCTGTAAACAACAAACTTACCCAGTGATCTGTAAACAACAAACTTACCCAGTGATCTGTAAACAACAAACTTGCCCAGTGATCTGTAAACAACAAACTTGCCCAGTAATTTGTAAACAACAAACTTGCCCAGTGATCTGTAAACAACAAACTTGCCCAGTGATCTGTAAACAACAAACTTACCCAGTGATCTGTAAACAACAAACTTACCCAGTGATCTGTAAACAACAAACTTACCCAGTGATCTGTAAACAACAAACTTACCCAGTGATCTGTAAACAACAAACTTACCCAGTGATCTGTAAACAACAAACTTACCCAGTGATCTGTAAACAACAAACTTACCCAGTGATCTGTAAACAACAAACTTACCCAGTGATCTGTAAACAACAAACTTACCCAGTGATCTGTAAACAACAAACTTACCCAGTGATCTGTAAACAACAAACTTACCCAGTGATCTGTAAACAACAAACTTACCCAGTGATCTGTAAACAACAAACTTACCCAGTGATCTGTAAACAACAAACTTACCCAGTGATCTGTAAACAACAAACTTACCCAGTGATCTGTAAACAACAAACTTACCCAGTGATCTGTAAACAACAAACTTACCCAGTGATCTGTAAACAACAAACTTACCCAGTGATCTGTAAACAACAAACTTACCCAGTGATCTGTAAACAACAAACTTACCCAGTGATCTGTAAACAACAAACTTACCCAGTGATCTGTAAACAACAAACTTGCCCAGTGATCTGTAAACAACAAACTTGCCCAGTGATCTGTAAACAACAAACTTACCCAGTGATCTGTAAACAACAAACTTACCCATTGATCTGTAAACAACAAACTTACCCAGTGATCTGTAAACAACAAACTTGCCCAGCGATCTGTAAACAACAAACTTGCCCAGCGATCTTATCAGCAATATGGTAATTACCCTAACCTATGAGCTGCCACCCTCAGACCACTGCTGCTCTAAAAAAGGTAGACTTCAAATTAATAGTAAGCACTGCGGGAGAGTAAAACAGATTGGCAGTCGCGCATCATAATAGAGAACTGGAATTTAAGGCCAAGCTCTTCCGATACATCTATAAATATGTAAAATTCAGCACATGTTATATTAACCCCCTTCGATATATATAAATCAAATCGCGTCATGTGGGGGAGTGGCCAAAAACTCACGACGCGACGCGATAGTCATTAACCTATTGAAATAGTAAGAAATAAGTTCACCCTCTCAGTCATCCAAAATGCGCTCAAGTCATATGGCCCAAGAGTATCATGACTATCGCGTCATATGAACTTAGTGAAATAGCTCAATAATAAGTTTATGACGCGAAATAGTCATTTGGAGCTCGGTAAGTTAGGAAAGTTATCTGTCGGTTGGTTGCAACCCCAAATGCCTCAGACTTCTACCGGTCCCTCAGTGTAAGAGAGTTGTGGGGGAAATACTGGGCGCTCTGCCGACCCGTAAGTAACTTAATATAATATGATGGAGGGGGTTAATGTCGCGATTTGAGTCTTATTGAGCTCAGTAGGTTAGGCAAGTTGGATCAGAATCTGACAGTTGCTGACAACCCCAAATTCCTCCGACTAACTGCCCCTCAGTGTGAAAAAGTGTTGTGACGGGAATACCGGGCTCGCGGGCAACCCCTAACTTGTGTAAGTTAATATGTCTTGGGGGGGGGGGGGGGGTGTTTAACTACGCCCTATTCTATGGATTCTTAGTCTTATCTTAATTTGGGACAATTTGTAAGGGAGGCTAGCCTATAGCGGCTAACAGCGCGAACGGAAGCCGAAGCCGTTATAGTAAAGAATGACAACATTCTAAATTAAGTATTGTAGCGAAGTTTTTAAAAGAGAAATAGGCCTACGGCAGCCGTATGGGTAGAATTACGAATTTGGTATAGGCTAGGCCTAGGCAGCTATGTTAACTTTCAATAGTTTTTAAGGCAAAAACAAATGGCCAGTCTAAATCACGAAATAACCAACACAAATGGGGTGAATTTTTTTGTGCAAAACTAATGGATTGAAAACTCTTAAACCAAAAGCTTAAATTAAGATTTTACTCAGTTTAGCATAAATGGCTACGGTGACATTCATACACAGCCTACATACAAGTTTAAAGACCGTTTGTCCACAGAGAATGTAGTTACAGTCTCACGTTTTAAAGTCCAAAACTTCAAATACAAAGTTACCCAATAGCCTAGCCTAGGCCCTATATAATATATATAGGCCTACAACTTAAGTTCTTACCTCAAATTTAACACTTCCCTGAACCCCCACACATGCTGACAAGATCAGCAGAGTCTTATACAAGCAGGTTTTTAAATAATGCAGTATATATTTACAAATACACAAGAACCACCTGTCACTAACGGGCCGGCTTTGTTTTGGTTCAGTTCAGAGTTGGAAGACTGATTCTGAAGTGTAGCCGGTAATTCTGCATAACTACTACTCCTGTTATTTTAAGTTTTCTTTATTTTCTTTATGTATTTTAATGCATTGTAAATGTGTATTTTATGGTTAGAAAGTGCGGAAAGCACTTTTTATTAGCATTGTTAATTGTAATTATTCAGATACCCCAACAATCTAGGAGTTTACTCAATTTAGTCAACTTTGAGAAGACATTACCCTAACCTAACAACCTTACCTAACCTATCCTAGTATTATGGGTGGGGGCTGCCGCCGCCCCCACACCCCCGCTGATTAGGTATTAACCTCTCGGCTGCGCATGGGGGTAATTAGACACCTCTCCCTGTGCGCATGTATTTGAGGTGTTTCCGTCACTAAAATATTCATTGTACCATTAATAGCATTATTATTATTAAAATAGGGATTCGCACCAAGCCTAAAAAGACTATGTGGCACCAAAAGAAACTTTGTGGAAAAAAAAAAAAAACATCGGAGGTGTTGTGGGGCAGGGCGCACGACGGAGTAGAGGAGAAGAAGACTAGGAAACACTAATTAAAGAAGCTGAAGGAGACGGGTATGGAGGAGAAACCGCATAAGATGTGGGAGGGAGAAAGTGGGGGACTCTCCGAGCAAATCGGCTAAGACAAGGGGGCGATTAAGGGAGGATATGAAGGGGAATGCCTGCCGTCGGGCATTGGAGAAACGCGGACAGTCGATCAGGAGATGCTGGACAGACACTGGAATATGGCAGCAAGGACAGAGCGTGGGGACATCACAGGACATCAAATGACCATGCGTGAGCCTGGTGTGGCCGAGCCGAAGACGGGCTAGAGCGGTCTCCCATCGACGATTGCGATGAGAGGAAGACTTCCAAGGGAGGACGGAAGGTTTGACAGAACGCAGTTTGACATCAGACACCCTCATGGAGGTCCATTCGTCCTGCCAGCGCTGACGTAGTAATTGAGTAACACGAGGGAAGTAATCAGATGCAGGAATACGTCGTGGCACGAGTCGGTGAGAGGTAATAGCAGAGCGGGCGAAAAAATCAACCCGCTCATTGCCAGGCACACCAACATGACTCGGGACCCAACAGAAAGACAGGGACTTCAATTTAGTAGCGATGCGGAACAACCATTCTTGAATCTCCAGCACTAAGGGGTTAACAGCGGGAAGAGACTGAATACTCTGAAGAGCACTAAGGGAGTCACTAAAAATTACAAAGGTATGCAGGTGTGAACAAAAAATAGTACGTAGGGCAAATAAAATAGCAAATAACTCGGCCGTAAAGACACTAGCACATGATTGGATGTGACGTTGGAAGGTCCGGTCCGGGAACACAACCGCAAACCCTGTACCGGCGGAGGTCTTGGAACCATCAGTGTACACTGGAACGGCTGAAGAGTGGCGTAGCAGATGTTCCGTAAACTGAGCATAAAGCAACTGTGGGGTTGAAGAGGCCTTAGAGGGGGGGAGGGCAGCTGTACAAACGGTAGGGCGAGGGAGTAGCCATGGGGGGAACTCCGACTGTCGGAGGGGTAGCACCGATGGAATGGGAAAAGAGAAGGAGGCCAGTAAAGCAGAGACCCGACCGGGGAACGAAGTAGCAGACACTGATGGGGCTAAGCCGCAAGCCGTGGGAGGAAAACCAGCCGAACTGTGTTGCAGAAGGCGAAGATGACATCGAAGGGTCAGTTTATCCCGCCTGGATGATAGCGGTGGGACACCCGACTCAGCATAAAGGCTAATAACCGGAGTAGAGCGAAAAGCCCCTAGCGACAAGCGCAGACCGTGATGGTGAAGGGAGTCTAGGCGCTTAAGGTTTGTACGCGCAGCGGAGGCATATACCTGGCAGCCATAATCGATCTTGGAGAGAATAAGCGTTGTATGGAGGCGCAGAAGAGTCGTCCGGTCCGCACCCCAAGACAAGTGGCTAAGGGTTTGTAAGAGTTGAAGCCGTCGGGTGGTGGAGGTCAGTAACGAAGTAATGTGCGGGTACCATGTCAACCGAGTATCGAAAATGAGACCCAAGAATGGAGCTGAGGACCTGTAAGGCAGAGGGCGGTTATACAACGTAAGAACAGGATGCGGGACTGTATGGCGTTTTGTGAAGACGACGGCACAAGATTTCGAGGGCGAAAACCGAAAACCATGGGCCGTAGCCCACTGCGCAGCTGCATCAATGGCCCGCTGCATGAGATGTTGTAGGGCAGCGATATCCAAACCCACAGCGTAAATAGCGAAGTCGTCCACATACAAAGAAGCACGGACACCAAGAGGGAGGGAAGAAATAATACCATTAATAGCTAGGATAAAAAGGATGGTACTAAGAACACAACCCTGTGGGACACCGTCGTGTTGGGGGTATGTTCGTGAGAATGTATTCTGAAGCTTGACTCGGAAAGTACGATCACGGAGAAAGTTCTGCAAGAATACCGCCATGTTGCCAGACACACCAGAACGTAAAAGGGTACGAAGGATGTTGTATTTCCAGGCAGTATCATACGCTTTTTCAAGATCGAAGAATACAGCTAAAACCGACTTAGTGTCCGAAAAGGCATCGCGGATAGAAGTCGCCAATCTCAATAATGGGTCCAAAGTACTACGGCCCTTGCGAAAGCCATATTGAAAAGGTGACAGAATGCTTCTTGATTCCAGGAGCCACATTAAGCGGGAGTGAACCATGCGTTCTAATAATTTGCCGACACAACTGACCAGGGCAATGGGACGGTAATCTGCTGGTGCATGGCCCGACTTACCCGGCTTAAGGAATGGGAGAAGGATGGCATGTCTCCACCCAGCCGGAAAAAAGCCTGTGGACCACAGACGGTTGTAGATGGACAAGAGAAAGCCAAGCGCAGGTGGAGATAAGTGCTTCAGCATCAAGTAATGGACACCGTCAGGGCCTTCACATGTATCCTTACAGGCTCCCAGGCTAGACTCAAGCTCAGCCCGGGAGAAGGGGGCATTGAAAAACTGATCAGATGATAAGACGAAGTCAAGTCGCCTAAGTTCAGAACGGCGTTTATGCATCTGGAAGGAGGGCGGGAGATGGGAGCCAGTGCTAACATCACTGAAATGTTGTCCCAACATATTGGCCACCAGAGACGGATCGCCCACAATGCCAGTGTTGGTATGGAGGACAGGGACCGGCGTAGGCGCATGTTTCCCTGCAATCTTCCTGACGCGAGCCCAGACTTGCGGAACAGGTGTATCTGCGTTGATAGTAGAGGCATACGACATCCAGCTAGATTTTTTAGCAGAGCGGATTGTACGACGGAAGACGGCATTAGCCTGTTTGAAAAGAGTATACGCATCCCGCTCATATGGAGAGCCTTTTTTCCGACGGAAACTCTTCCACTTGGCTCTTTTATTGCGTAAAGCCGAAGTGCACTGAGCAGTCCACCACGGTACACACTTAGAAGACATACTCCGAGTAGTGCGTGGAATACAAGTATAGGCAGCATGGAGCACAAACATCAGGAAACTGGTAAGCATGGCATCAGGGTCCGGGAAAGCAGGGGTCGGATTAGACGGAACGGCGAGATCAGCGAAAGATGTCCAGTCGGCACGATCGAAACACCAACGGGGAGGGCGTGGCACTGGGGAGTAAGACGTAGGGGAGAGGACAATCGGGAAGTGGTCAGTCGCACAGTAATCATTAAAGACCTTCCAAGTAAAATCCAAGGATAGTGTAGGGGAACACAGAGACAAGTCAATACATGAGAAGGTACGGGTGCCGCTATCAAAATGCGTAGAGGAACCAGTGTTTAAAAGAAATAAATCGTGTGTACGAATCAGAGCCTCAAGGGAACGACCCCGTGTATTAACGGTAGAGTCACCCCACAGGGAATGCCTGCAATTAAAATCCCCTAAAAGGAGGAAAGGTGGAGGTAATAGAGAAAGGATCCTGTTTAATTCTGGAACATCGAGCGGGATCGAGGGGGAAAGGTATATGGAAACTACTGTAAGCCAGCGGGAAAGGAACACTCTGGCAAGCGTGCATTTAAGAGAGGTACGGATAGTTAACTGAGACACTGGGACATCAAGATGGACGAGGAGGCAAGTAGCATACTGGGAATGGGGAGAACTTATATAGGAGTAAAAAGGAATTGGGGAGGGGGCATTAGATAAACGCGATTCTTGTAAACTAATAATAAGTGGGCTAAACCTAGAGATAAGGTAACGAAGATCAACACGATGTGCTGCAAAACTACGAATGTTCCATTGTAAAATGGACATTATAAAGACAAAAAAGATTAAAAAGAAGACGCGTACAAGAGGGAAGAAAAGACGTACACTATATACAACATATTTACAAAATACAGGTAACACCGTGGGTGGAAAATATAGCCAAGAGAGGCTAACGATGGGAAATAAGAGCAGGAATTGGAGAAGACGTTGAAGGGGAAGACTGGAAACCGGGGGGCATAGGGAGGTCTAACAGAGAAAGAGGAGAGGAAGGAGGAGGGCCGGAAGAGGGAGGAAGGACGGACGGCGGGTGGGAAGAGAAGGAGGGGGTAAGGGCAGGAGAAGGAAGAGGGGGAGGGTCAGGAGGAGGAAGAGGAGGAGGGCCCGGAGGAAGGCCAGAAGGGGGAGTGGAGGAAGAGGACGGGGCAGGGGAAGGCGGGAGAGGGAAAGGCGGGAGAGGGGTAGGGGGGAGAGAAGAGGGGGTAGGATGAACTTCGGCGTGAACAGTAGAAGGTGGTGGGTGGGAAGAACGGATAAATTCGTCAATCTGAGGTAGGGTTTCGTAGGAGAAATCTAGGGATGCAGGGACGGGAGGAGGAGGAGACTGGACGGAGAGAGGAGAAAGGGAAACAGAAGGAGAAGGAGGCGACTTCTTCTTCTTCTCGCAGGGACTTGAGCACCGCACATCACGGAGACCACCCTTACGTTTAAAAGAGGAAGCGGGCGAGGAAGAACGGAGCACAGGAGCCCGTTTGGTAGAGGAGAAGGGAAGTTTAGAGCGAGTAGGAGATTTGGGGCGACTAGAAGAGGAAGATGACGGAGAACGGGGGGGAGGCTTGGAACGGTGAGAGCGTGGAGGGAGACTAGAAGAGGAGGAACAAGGAAGAGAGCAAGAGGAAGGGGCAGAAGTAGGAGAAGGACTGAGAACAGAGAAAGTGTTAGACAAAGGGACAGAAAAGGAAGAGACGGAAGGACGAACGGAGGAGACTGAAGAGGAGGAAGGAGAAAATCCAGGAGAAGCACCGGTAGAAGGAAGGGAGGCAGATGACGAAACTGGTGCGACCGGGGGGACGGAGGGAGCGGAGGCGGTGGAAGGAACCGAGGAACCAGAAAAAGGGGGGGGCGTGGTAGAGGGAGGCAAAGAAGAGGAGGGAGGAGACAGAGTCTTGGAAAATGACTGAGGGGTGAAGCCCAAGCGACGAGCCTCTTGGCGGGCTGCGGTGAGCGTAAGGCCGTGTCTCGCTTTGAGAACAGCAACCTCAGACTCGAACAGATGAACGGGGCAAATCTTAGAGTCGGCCGAATGAGACCCGCGGCAATTAAGGCAGAACTGGGACGTTGACTGACATTCGCCAACGGCATGTCCGGACTGCGCACAGCGCGGGCAGAGTGGGCTCTCAGCGGCTGTACGGCAGAACTTAGCCGGGTGGCCGAAACGCCAGCAGCTGCGACACTGGAGTGGACGGGGAAGAGACGCAGTCACGGGGAGGCGAGTACCACCGACAATAACATGGGCAGGAAGGGAAAGTCCATCAAAAGAGATCTTGGCAATGTTAGCGGGATGGCGGCGAAGGTCGCGAGGAGGGATAGTGTAGCACACCACACTAACCACCTTGTGGTCTTGAGCGACAACGATGTCCTTGACGAGGTCGGCGCAATCCGCGAAAGGACGACCCCCGAGACGGATGGAAGCGGGGATCAGGACAGTCCCTGTACAGGAGTTGAGTCGTTGATCTTTTTGAGCCGGGATGGGGGTGCCAGAACAATCGACGAAAGAGGACATAGCAGTAGCCTGAAGTTCGTTTTGGACGGTAACAAGACGGGAGGCATCATGGCGGGAGTGGAAGGTGACGTCCTTTCCCACCTGTTGAAGGAGACGCAGGTGGAAGAGGAGGTCATCACCGGCTAGAGGCGCAGAAGCAGGGATGGAGAAAAACTTAGTAAAGGAAGGAGGTGCAAAGAGAGAGGACATAGGGAGGACCGAGGAGCGAGGACGAGAAGAGGACGAAACTGGAGAAGAAGAGGAAAGAGAACGAGGAAGGGAGGGCAGAAAAGGGTCGAGGGTGACAAGACTAGAGAGAGAAGAGGAAGAAGAGGAAGACGCGGAAATAACTACAGGAGAGGAGATGAAATCCTGGGTAGTGGAGGGCGGAGAAAGACGTGACGAAGACGGAAGGGTAGGAGAAGGATTCGGAACGGTAATGGACGAGAGGGACGAGCGACGACCGAGGGATAGTTCAGCGGGCCGGTCGAGAGCACCCAAAACCATCCCCGACTCACCGTGCTCCCGCGGTGAACCGGACTGACAGCCAGACAACAGACCCCCAAGTGGCAGGCTGCATGCCACAAGGGGCTCACTCACCGGAACCACTAAAGCAGAAGCCATAAACAGGGAAGAACAGGGAAAAAAGCATAAGTCGTCACCATAGCAAGAGAAAAGGGGGTAAAGCATGGAAGAAGATACTGCGGTTACCAGGTGCCCCTGGCAACGAAAGGGAGAAAGACCTCCGCAGGGCCACGAAACCCAGAATGCGGCCAATTGAGAAGGGACAGGTCTCGGCTTTGAGCTAGGGACCTTGTACAACCCGGGCATTTGTCCTGCAGCTTTGTCCCACGGAGAACGGGGCCGGCGTAGTCACCTGACACACTCACTGGGAAGAGAGAAGAGAGTCAGAAACCCCAAAGCAACCCTATAGTGCCTATCCTCCAGCAACGAGCCTTGCGAGCCCTGGCCGGCAGCACCTGTCGCCAGGCGGACTCTGCCAACTCAGCAGTGATCAGAGACACCAAGGCGAAGCCCTAAGGAAACTAGAACCTCCGAAGCAGTTAAAGAGAAAGGAAGGAAGCAAACAGGGAAGTCAACCGGAAGGGAAGGGAGGGACGGGACCACAAAAGTTCAAGGGTGGGAGACCGGCCTCGGATGGCAGCCCCAGGAGAAAGCAGAAGAGGGAAAAACGAAAACTAGAAAGGAGGAGAAAGAAAAGGACATGACAAAATTAGTTGGAGGTGATAGGGAGAGCGGCCAAGAACCTTGGCCGCCCCACCTACAAGCCCGGAAGCCCCCAAACGGCGGCAACGAGTCATGTGGCAAGGGGGTCAGTAATATAGCCTACCCGGTTAACCCCTTCTGTACCGGTGACGTACCTTTCCTTATATACTGGCAGTTAGTAGGTTATTCTATCCAGCTTAGGAAGGACCTTTAGCAGGGGGGGTTGCAGAGTGGTCTTAAGTATACAGTATTAACAGTAATATAGCCTACCCGGTTAACCCCTTCTGTACCGGTGACGTACCTTTCCTTATATACTGGCAGTTAGTAGGTTATTCTATCCAGCTTAGGAAGGACCTTTAGCAGGGGGGGTTGCAGAGTGGTCTTAAGTATACAGTATTAACAGTAATATAGCCTACCCGGTTAACCCCTTCTGTACCGGTGACGTACCTTTCCTTATATACTGGCAGTTAGTAGGTTATTCTATCCAGCTTAGGAAGGACCTTTAGCAGGGGGGGTTGCAGAGTGGTCTTAAGTATACAGTATTAACAGTAATATAGCCTACCCGGTTAACCCCTTCTGTACCGGTGACGTACCTTTCCTTATATACTGGCAGTTAGTAGGTTATTCTATCCAGCTTAGGAAGGACCTTTAGCAGGGGGGGTTGCAGAGTGGTCTTGCCACTGGACTGGTAATCCAATGGACTTAAGGGGAGATTTCCACCTGAGGGATTGTTTTTTCTTGACTCCTTTCTTCCTCATGTTTAGCCCCATTGCTTCTCTAATTTTAAAACATTCGCCCCATTATTTTGACGATTTTAAGAACTTTCAACCCATTTCTGTCAATTTTAAGACCTTTCGTGCCATTTAGGTGTCGATTTTATCCTGGCGAGCGATAGCGAGCCTGTAATTTAAGAGGAACCGGCTTTCAGCCGGGACATTTTTCTACCGAAAAATGTACAAATTTATCTTGAAAGGGGCTCAAGGGGGTGTAATCTTAAGCTTGATGGATATCCAGAGACCAAACTAAAAACCTCCCCTTAACCCTGTAGAAACCGGAGGCGGTGTTTTACATAGACCACCCCTGTTTAGTCCTATTGGTTTGACGAATTAAAAACGTTTGTTATCATTAATTTGGCGATTATTAGACATTTTACCCCATTCAGGTGCGAATATTACTCTGGGGGAGCAATAGCGAGCCAGCAGATTACGGGAAACCGACCTACGGCCTGTATATTTCCTACAGAAAAATGTATACATTTAGTTTGAAGGGTGTGTGGGGCTCGTAGGGTGTGTGTGTGTGTGTGTGTGTGTGTGTGTGTGTGTGTGTGTGTGTGTAATAATAATAATAATAATAATAATAATAATAAACGGTTTATTAAAGAATGGCAGCCTCATGAGCTGAAAATACACATTTTACAATTTAGTGGATGAACATGAGATGTACAGATATGAGGATGGTAAGCTTAGTTTACAATGTGTCAGTATAATGGTAAGCTTAGTTTACAATGTGTCAGTATAATGGTAAGCTTAGTTTACAATGTGTCAGTATAATGGTAAGCTTAGTTTACAATGTGTCAGTATAATGGTAAGCTTAGTTTACAATGTGTCAGTATAATGGTAAGCTTAGTTTACAATGTGTCAGTATAATGGTAAGCTTAGTTTACAATGTGTCAGTATAATGGTAAGCTCAGTTTACAATGTGTCGGTATAATGGTAAGCTTAGTTTACAATGTGTCAGTATAATGGTAAGCTCAGTTTACAATGTGTCAGTATAATGGTAAGCTTAGTTTACAATGTGTCAGTATAATGGTAAGCTTAGTTTACAATGTGTCAGTATAATGGTAAGCTTAGTTTACAATGTGTCAGTATAATGGTAAGCTTAGTTTACAATGTGTCAGTATAATGGTAAGCTTAGTTTACAATGTGTCAGTATAATGGTAAGCTTAGTTTACAATGTGTCAGTATAATGGTAAGCTTAGTTTACAATGTGTCAGTATAATGGTAAGCTCAGTTTACAATGTGTCGGTATAATGGTAAGCTTAGTTTACAATGTGTCGGTATAATATACTTTAAAACAAAAAACAAAAGAACAACAATAATGATGCAGGTGTAAAATACAAATGATCATAAATTAACCATGAGAGTAAAGCCGGTATCACACGAGAGCTTTTATAGTCAACATTCGATGATCATAAAATTTCTGGCGACATTTCTGGAATATTTTGCACTGGTATCGGAAACTAGACTAATGATAGATGAATTTAGGCAACCTAAATATTTTATATGTTGACCTCATAAGCTGCCAGACCAGTGTTGAGTATAAATGTTTAGAGTGAAAAAGCGTTCGTGTGATACCGGCTTTAGTGATATACAGCACATATACGCATTTATTTTACTTATATATATACAGAACATACATATATACACATACGTACACACATACATACGCATATATATACATACATACATACATAAGAACATGCAGTAAGTGTGCACATGCCCGTATACATAAACGCTCACGTATGCAAACAAACATACATACATACAAAAACTGTTCTGGTAGGGTCAGGTGAGGCTAATAATGGGAGTTAAATCCTTGGGAGAGATTAAATGAGGGAATTGGAAAAGGGTTAACGAGGCAACGGACTGTGTAGGTCAGGTGTGTGTGTGTGTGTGTGTGTGTTACAAGTGGGCCGTCTGGTGAGCACACTTCAACTCCCTAACATACTGCTCACCTATGTTAATTTGGACAGACACGTAATGTTAAGGGGAGATTTCCACTCGAGTGATTTTTTTCTGGACCCCTTTCTCCCTCATGTTTAGCCCCATTGCTTTTGAGATTTTAAGACCTTCGCCCTAGTAGTTTGGATATTTTAAGACATTTTGCCCCATTTCTGTAAATTTTAAGACCTTCCGTGCCGTTAAGGTGTCGATATTTTCCTGGCGAGCGATAGCGAGCCTCTAATTTAAGAGCAACCGGCCTCCGGCCGGGACATTTTTCTACCGAAAAATGTACAAATTTATCTTGAAAGGGGGTCTAGGGGGTGTAATTTTAAGCTTGATGAAACGGTAGGGAACAAACCAAATACCTCCCCTTAACCACCTTGGAAAACAAAAGATTATATTTCACCAGTTGGATTACTAGAGGTCCTTCCTAAACTGCTTAAAATCGTATAGTGTGAGCGGGAATAAAATAAACCACGATATTGAAAGGGTTAAAAACAATCACCCAATTTAAGTACTTCAATCACGTAAATTCTATATTTTATTCAATCTTTTAACACGCGATCTTATGGAAGTGTTCTCGATTTCATACAGTCCTCGCATAAATAATTACTTGTATGTACACTCGGCTGTCATAGTCTCTAACCCACTCATATATACCCGAGGACTTCACCTTTTTCAAATTATCGAAGTCTATCTCTGGAAACGAATATATGAATATCGTTTTCTATACATCAACTACAAAACTATATATACGATTTCTTGCCAAGCTTGATCTATCCAAAAATCAATCCAGGTATTTTAATTGCATAACGAAAAACAGAGGGAGTGTCCAGGAATGCTTATGAGTGGGCTTAGAGACTATGGTATCCGAGTGTACTGTAATATTCATAAATTATAATACGGACACGCAAATGTAGTACCGGTAAGGTTAGAATATCTGGTCGTATGATTGAAGTGGTTAAGAGGCTGATGACTTGGTTTTCAGGGCCCCACTTATCTTACAGCCACTCTATTAACACTTCGAGGTGTGTGGGTGTGTGTGTGTGGGTGTGAGGGTGTGTGTGTGTGTGTTTGTATGTGTTCGTGTGCGTTGGAGAAGGGGGGGGGGAGGGTAGGGGGTAGTGTGTATGCGTGTGTGTTTCTCTCACATACACAGAATCACACACACACACAACATTCACTTAACTCCTCCATCTTAAGCACACACATACGCCGTAGTCTAAGTTTCTCTCACACCCACACACACATACCTCTCTCTCTCACACACACACATACCCACCCACCCACCCACACACACACATACCCACCCACCCACACACACACAAATACCCACCCACCCACACACACACAAATACCTCTCTCTCTCTCACACACACACACACATACCCACCCACACACAATTCACTCAACTCCTCCACCTCTAGTACACACACCGCAGTCGCCTGATACCTCTGTAACACGAAAAGGGCTAGAGAAAATGGACTGTACATTGCCACACCTATTCCCTGACTGAGCTTTTCCAAATTGTAGAAATATTAGTTGGATTACTCAAGTAGTTTGTAAGTTGGATTACTCAAGTAGTTTGTAAGTTGGATTACTCAAGTAGTTTGTAAGTTGGATTACTCAAGTAGTTTGTAAGTTGGATTACTCAAGTAGTTTGTAAGTTGGATTACTCAAGTAGTTTGTAAGTTGGATTACTCAAGTAGTTTGTAAGTTGGATTACTCAAGTAGTTTGTAAGTTGGATTACTCAAGTAGTTTGTAAGTTGTAAAGGATAATTGTTCAAGAGTTTTGGCCTAACTATTTGAAACAGAGTCTAGTAGTGGACCAGGTGATTACAGCAAAGTGGCCGTGTGTTTGCCTCCGGTAATAGGACTTGGGTACGGTCGCGTTAATAAGTCATGTCTCATCTGTCGTTACGTTTGGCTTGCTCTGTGCTGTATTAATGTCTGTCGGATGTTGAATAGGGTGGATAAGACAGTGTAGGAATAGGTTTGTATATCCCCCTCGAAATGAATACATTAAGTTTAGATTATTATTTATTAGACCGACTGTACGTTAAGGAGAGATCTCCACTTGAGGAATTTTTTTCTTGACCCCTTTCTCCCTCATGTTTAGCCCCATTGCTTTTGATATTATAAAACGTTCGCCCCATTAGTTTAGCGATTTTAAGAACTTTCACCCCATATTAAGACCTTTCGTGCCATTCAGGTGTCGATTTTATCCTGGCGAGCGATAGCGAACCTGTAATTTAAGAGGAACCGGCCTTTGGCCGGGACATTTTCTACCGAAAAATTTACAAATTTATCTTGAAAGGGGGTCAAGGGGGTGACATTTTTAGATTGCTGGAGGAGTAGGAAACAAACTAAAAACCTCCCCTTAATGTTTGCTTGAGCTCTCCCTCTTAAAATATGGTACTTTATGTTGCCTCCCCCTCTCTCTCACACACTCACTCACTCTCTCACACACAAACACAGACACACTTACCCACACACACACTCCAAAACCCCCTCCTTCTCTCTCTCACACACAAACACAGACACACTTACCCACACACACACTCCAAAACCCGCTCCTCCTCTCTCTCACACACAAACACAGACACACTTACCCACACACACACTCCAAAACCCCCTCCTCCTCTCTCTCACACACAAACACAGACACACTTACCCACACACACACTCCAAAACCCTCCTCCCCCTCTCTCTCTCTCACACACACAGGCACACTTGCCCACACACACACTCCAAAACCCCCCTCCCCCTCTCTCACACATACAGACACACTTACCCACACACACACTCCAAACCCCCCCTCCCCCTCTCTCTCTCTCACACATACACAGACACACTTACCCACACACACACTCCAAAACCCCCCTCCCCCTCTCTCACACATACACACACACACACGCACCTCTCTCTCTCTCTCACGGCAGTCGCTCTACATTCTATCCGGGATTACGATCAGCGCTATGTGATCAAGAAAAACTGGACCACACACAGACCGAACGCCGTGTTATTGAAAGTGATAACAAATTGACGACACACACTGTAAAATATCAAGGGTATAAAATCGGTACAGTTGGCCACATAAGTTATGTTCCTTTCCATGATCATATATATATCTACTATATAAGGGGCCCTTTTCTGTGAATCAGTCCGTTTGTTCACGAAATAGTCGGAACTACTCCCTTAATTTTAAAGATGGAGAGCCCATACTTGGCATGCATACTAAGGGGGTGCTAAAATAGGTGTTAAGCTCCACCCCCACCCCCACCCCCCCACCCTCACTTTTCAAGATGGAGAGCCCATACTTGGCATGCATACTAAGGGGGTGCCAGAATTTGTTTGTTGTTCTCTCACCCCTATGGGAGAGGGATCGACGAGAAACAGAACATATTTGGGCAACTGTACCTATAATCATTGGGTATGTTGATAGTGATTTACCTTTCTAACCTTGTAGTAGATGGGTTTATTATTATCAATATTCCTTTATCGTGGCACAATATTATGGGCAGTTTAATTACCCTTTTCATACCTTTTAAAAACCCGTAATTCTTGAGAGCGCATATTTCAAATCGTTTATATACATTTTATATTGTACGGTGGCGCTAATAAGTCATGTCTCAGCTGTCATTACGTTTGGCTCGCTCTGTGCTGTATTAATGTCTGTCGGATGTTAAATAGGGTGGGTAAGTGTAGGAACATGTTTGTATATCTCACTCACAAAGAAGAAATCATGTGTAAATATTGCTGATACCACAATTATTGATCAAAACATAATTGGTACCGAGACATCACTTATTAGGCCGACTGTACTCAACCTACTACCACGCGATATTATAAAAGGTTTCTCGAGATTAGAATACCCCCGCATATACTGTATACTGTACAGTCGCGCTAATAAGTGATGTCTCGGCCCCAAGTATAGTTTTGATCAATAACTAGTATCAGCAATATTTAAGCTTCATTTCTTCCTGTCGGGTGAAATATACAAACATGTTCCGACACTTACCCACCCTATTCAACATCTGACAGACATAAATACAGCCCAGAGCAAGTCAAACGTAATGACAGCTGTAACATGACTTATTAACGCGACTGTACATACTCCTTTTATGTAGGATTTTCAAGGTACGGACACACGAATGTATTAGGGGGAGATTTCCACTTTAGGGCTTTTTTCTGGACCCCTTTCTCCCTTACGCTTAGCCCCCATTGTTTTTGAGATGCTAAAACGTTTGCCCCATTAGTTTGACGATTTTAAGAACTTTTGCCCAATTTCTGTCAATTTTAAGACCTTTCGTGCCATTTAGGTGTCGATTCTTTCCTGGCGAGCGATAGCGAGCCTGTAATTTAAGAGGAACCGGCCTTCGGCCGGGAAATTTTTCTATCGAAAAATGTATAAATTTATCTAGAAAGGGGGTCTAGGGGGTGTAAATATAATATTGATGAAGGCTTAAGGAGGACACTGATGACATTCTACAAAGATATACTGTATACATGAGGAAATAATTATATAGATATACATGAGGAAATAATTATATAGATATACATGAGGAAATAATTATATAGATATACATGAGGAAATAATTATATAGATATACATGAGGAAATAATTATATAGATATACATGAAGAAATAATTATATAGATATACATGAGGAAATAATTATATAGATATACATGAGGAAATAATTATATAGATATACATGAGGAAATAATTATATAGATATACATGAGGAAATAATTATATAGATATACATGAGGAAATAATTATATAGATATACATGAGGAAATAATTATATAGATATACATGAGGAAATAATTATATAGATATACATGAGGAAATAATTATATAGATATACATGAAGAAATAATTATATAGATATACATGAGGAAATAATTATATAGATATACATGAGGAAATAATTATATAGATATACATGAGGAAATAATTATATAGATATACATGAGGAAATAATTATATAGATATACATG